>ONZH01028201.1:0-52128 GCA_900303285.1 Rhinella marina | reverse complement strand
ATTCACTGAAACCTCCGCTAACTATTACATCCGCAGAATGCGGTCTGAGTAATCTCAGCACGCTGAATATTACATCATACTACGGAGGAGAGCTGTCGGATACCCCTGCCACATCCACAGCGCCGATACAGCTTTTACCCGAAGGGGAGAAATATTGGCCACCTCCAAGAATACTGACATTTACAGCGTTGTCGGCCCGAACGCAGAGTCAGCATCACCCATCTGCAAGGCGCGCGCCCACGTGGGACGCCACGGAGGCCGCGATTTCGCCCGATCACATTTAGACTGTAAGTACCAGTATCCATACAAATTAGAATCTTAAGAACTGACAATACCATCATTCAGCCTATCTTCCAGCACATTCCTACACCACACTTGCCCGATACCGTGTTGTGGGACGCTGAGACCATCATAGAACAGCGGAATTTCATTTTAAACAAAGGGGTTTTACCTGAATACAAAGGGGCTTATTGCCTGAAAACAGAGGGGCTTATTGCCTGAAAACTCCGTACTGGTAATGTACTATTATACTGTTCTCTTTTAACATTTTTATACATGCATGTATTTTTTTCATATTTTTTTCGTTTTTTACCATTTTTTCCTTTTTTATCATAAGTTGGGACTATTTTCTGATTACTTTTTTTCTTTTAAAAGTCATCACAAAAAAATCAGGACCCTATTAAACATTTATGCAACAAACACAATACAGGTTATTGATGTAAATTTAATAATAAACCATCTTTTTTTAAAATCAATTCACCTCTACTGATCTTTCTTTAATATTCTTATGTCCATGCACAACAGATAAGAAGTGTGCACATCTAACCTATATTCTATAAGTCTATGATGTCGCACTGCGACATGCGACATGCTGCGACTGCGACACGACAGTCGCAGAAAAACCCATCCTGGATGGACTTTTCTGCGTCTGTCGTGTCGCAGTCGCAGCATGTCGCATGTCGCAGTGCGACACCATAGACTTCCATTATAAAAATTGTCGCGCAACATTGGTGCGACACAATGTTGCGCGACAAATGTCGTCGTGTAGCCCTAGCCTTTGAGTGGAGTTAGAGGCGTGGCCTAGCATGAAAGAAAATTGCTGCAGCGCACTATGCACTGCCACGTTGTCCTATACGGTTTTCTTTAATGGCACTGGTACATATACAATACAGACAGTAAACTAATTTTTTAACATGTTACTTATCAAATATTTTTGGTTACTCACCCTCTCGTATCTCATCCCGGATCTGCCTTAGCCGGTCTGGGCACTTCAATTTGAGGTCCGACCACTTCCTCTGGACCTGGCCTGGGGTACGCTCACTCTGACAGTGATGGCACAGGCCTTGTATCACCCGCTCCACTATTTGTTTTTTTTCTTGGTGCGGGTGTTGATGGGTGCCACTGCCATCCTAGCCCAGCTTGTCTATCTTCTGGACCATGTACTTTAGCTCTTCAGAGCTGAATGGACACGAACGCCTGCTTGCCGTTGCCATCTTGCAAAATTTGCTCTGACTCTGAGGTTCGTACGCCACGACGTAGCGTTGTGCGTGCATTCGCGAGACTTATATTCATACGCAACAGTGTATAGATTAAAAGCGTATAAAGTTGCGTACCTTTTGAAAAATTGACGTTCATAATTAGTAACATAGTAACATAGTAACATAGTTTGTAAGGCCGAAAAAAGACATCTGTCTATCCAGTTCAGCCTGTTTTCCTACAAGTTGATCCACAGGAAGGCAAAAAAACCCTGTGAGGTAGAAGCCAATTTTCCTCACTTTAGGGGAAAAAATTCCTTCCCGACTCCAATCAGGCAATCAGAATAACTCCCTGGATCAACGACCCCTCTCTAGTAATTATAACCTGTAATATTATTACCCTCCAGAAATACATCCAGGCCCTTCTCGAACTCTTTTAGTGAACTTACCATCACCACCTCCTCAGGCAGAGAGTTCCACAGTCTCACTGCTCTTACCATAAAGAATCCTCTTCTATGTTTATGTACAAACCTTCTTTCCTCCAGACGCAGAGGATGTCCCCTCGTCACAGTCACAGTCCTCGGGATAAATAGATGATTAGTGAGCGAATATTCGCTAATAGCACATAATACCGTATATTTTGTACGCAAATACAACAAATGTATTCGTCGAATATACAAATTTTAGGAAAAGGTCGACGAATAATTTTTTGCATGATTCGCTCATCTCTAGTAACCACTATAGCTGGCAGTGGATCCGCTAAACTTATGAAGAGGTGCCAGCCTCTACATAACTTTGGTGTATCCAGCGCCAGTCCTAAATCTAATCCAGCTTTCTTGGTGGCTTACATTTAGACCATTTTCTATACCTAAAACAGATGTTTAGAAAATTATGAATGAGACAAGCATACTGACCCGTTCACTTTCCACTCCACACCCACTTTTTAAGACCTGGCTTAAGCGGGGAAAAGTTGTAGATTGTGGCAAAAATAACCTTTGTGCCGCAATCTGCCCCAGAAATACTCTGAATTGCATTTCTGGATAGTAAATGAGCCCCTATGTTCTCATCATGTGCATCCATTTTGATCCATCCTATAATCTTATTGGCCTTGGCATTAGCTACCAGACACTGGTGTTTACAGTAAAGTTTGCTGTTCACTAAAATTCCTAAGTCCTTTTCCATGTCAGTATTACCCAATGTTTTACCATTTAGTATGTACTGGTGACTTGCATTATTCCTTCTAATGTGCATAACCTTACATTTGTCAGTGTTGAACCTCATCTGCCACTTCTCTGCCCAAGCCTCCAGTCTATCCAGATCCATCTGTAGCAGTGTACTGTCCTCTTCCATGTTAATTACTTTACACACAGTTTAGTGTCATCTGCAAAAATTGATATCTTACTGTGCAATCCTTCTACAAGATCATTAATACATATATTGAAGAGAATGGGGCCCAATACTGACCCCTAAGGTACCCCACTGGTCACAGTGACACAATCTGAGTGTGTACCATTAATAATCTCTCTCTGTTTTCTATCACTGAGCCAGTTACTTACCGACATACAAACATTTTCCCCCAGTCCAAACATTCTCATTTTACGTACTGACCTTTTATTCAAATTCAAGATATATGACATTCACGTCACAACTCATAAAGCTGTGCTGATGCAGAATTATAAATATTTTTATTGAGATACTCCAAGATAGCATCTTTTAAAAAACCCTGAAAGAGTTTACCCACAACAAATGTTAAACTTACTGGCCTATAGTTTCTGGGCTCTGTTTCTGAATAGTGTTGAGCGAACCCGAACTGTAGAGTTCGGGCACCCGGACCCGAACCCGAACTTTGAAGAAAAAGTCCGGGTTCGAGTTCGGGTTCGGACGTTTAATAAAGCTTGTTGAAAGGCTGCAGGGCAGCCAATCAACAAGCTTTTAAGCTGTGGGCACTTAGAAGCCATCATAGTCATGCCTAGTAATGGCATGGCTGTGATTGGCCTTCTATATAAGCTGGATCACATGTAGCACTGCCTACAGTATCAGCTCTGAGAAGTGCAGGGACAGGAAGCAGGCAGCTGAAGTGAGGGAAAGTGTTAGGAATCTGGCTATTTATTCTGTGGGTGGCCTACAGTATATATAGTGATTTTTTGTGCGTGCAATACACTAGCTTTGCACCCCTGACACAGAAATATAATATTTAATCTGGATGTTAATTCTGTGTGAGACCTATAGTGATTTTTGTGGGTGCAATGCATCATCTTTGTACCCCTGATACAAAAATATAATAGTTAATCCGTCTGTTAATCTGGTGGGTGACATATTCGCGTTTTTGCTAAAACATACAGTTGTACTGCATACGTGACAGGGAAATAAATACAGTTAATCTGTCTGCTGGTCCGGTTGGTGTCATATTCACGTTTTTGCAAACAGATTACACCGGTACTGCATACGTGACAGGGAAATAAATACAGTTAATCCATCTGCTAGTCCGGCAGGTGACATATTCACGTTTTTGCTAAGGCATAAAGCTGGACTGCATACGTGACAGGGAAATTAATACAGTTAATCCGTCTGCTAATCCAGCAGGTGACATATTCATGTTTTTGCTAAGACATACAGCTGGACTGCATACGTGACAGGGAAATTAATACAGTTAATCCGTCTCCTAATCCGTCCGGTGGCATATTTACATTTTTGCTAAGACATACAGCTGTATTGCATACGTGACTGGGAAATTAATACAGTTAATCCGTCTGTTAATCAGGCAGGTGACATATTCATGTTTTTGCTAAGACATAAAGCTATACTGCATATGTGACAGGGAAATTAATACAGTTAATCCGTCTGTTAATCCGGCAGTTGACATATTTCCGTTTTTGGTTAGAGGTACACCTGCACTGCATACGTGACAGATACATTAATTTAGTTAATCTCTCTGTTAGTTCGGTGGGTGACCTCAAAGAATGAAGAAAGCATCAAATAAGGGACGTGGCTCTGGTCGTGGTGCTGCTGGTACTGGTGGAGCTCCTGTTGCAGGGAGAGGACGTGGTCGATCTGTGCCAGCTATACGCCCAAATAAAACATCTTCCTCAGGTGCACGTAGGCAACAGGATGTTCAGCATCATTTTGTATGCCTGAATACCGGTGTACAAATGGTGAGGCCAGAACAAGTAGAGGCAGTAGTAGATTGGATGGCTGACAGTGCCTCCATTTCCTTCACATTGTCTCCCACCCGGTCCCCTGCTGAAAGCGCAGATTTGGCACCTGCAGCCCATGGGCATCTGTCTTTCACCTCACCCCCTTGCAAATCAGCCAAGCAGTCTGAGCCCCAAGTCATGCAGCAGTCACTGATGCTTTTTGATGACTCTACTGGTGGGGTTTCCATGGGCCATCCACTTAGCCCTGCCCCAGAAGTGGAAGAGATTGAGTGCACTGATGCACAACCACTTATGTTTCAGGATGTGGACATGGGAGGACCACCACAGTATGTCTCTGATGATGACGAAACACAGGTGCCAACTGCTGCGGCTTTCTGTGGTGTGCAGACCGGCAAGGAGGATAGGGGTGAAGAGTGGGTGGAAGATGATGTGGAAGATGATGAGGTCCTAGACCCCACATGGAATCAAGGTCATGCGAGTGACGTGTGCAGTTCGGAGGAAGAAGTGGTCACACAGCGCTAGCCGCACAGAAAAAGAGGGAGCAGGGTGCAAAAGCAGAGTCGCCGTCCCCTAGCCAGTACGCTTGCTACTGCCCACTGCACCAGGAAATGAGCACTCCAAAGCCAGCTCCAAGGAGTTCCCAGGCGTGGTAATTCTTCAGACAATGTGCTGATGACAAAACGCGAGAGGTTTGCACGCTGTGCAATCAGAGCTTAAAGCGAGGCATAAATGTTCTAAACCTGAGCACCACCTGCATGACCAGGAATCTAAATGCAAAGCACGAGCTGCAGTGGAGTACACACCTGAAAAACCACAAAAGAACTCAGGCTCCTCTTGCTCCCTCTTCTGCTGTGGTCTCTGCCTCTTCCTCCTCCTCTGTAGTGACAGTGGCACCTGCCGCCCCGGAAACAGAGGATGTGGCAACAACACCACCACCTCCACCACCGTCACCAGGCACGTCCACACTATCCCATGGAAGCGTTCAGCTGTCCATCCCACAAACACTAGAGAGAAAGAGGAAGTACCCCCCTACCCACCCACGATCCCTGGCCCTGAATGCCAGCATTTCAAAATTCCTGGCCTTTGAAATGCTGTCATTCCATCTGGTCGAGACGAACACTTTTAAAAACCTTATGGCGGTGGCTGTCCCTCAGTATGTGGTTGCCAGCCGCCACTACTTTTCCAGGCTAGCCATCCCTGCCCTGCACTAACAAGTGGCGGACAAAATCAGGTGTGCACTGCGCAACGCCCTCTGTGGCAAGGTCCACATAACTACTGATACGTGAACCTGTAAACACGGGCAGGGACGTTATATCTCCCTGACTGCACACTGGGTAAATGTAGTGTAGCACAGCTGGGCCTGAGGCGGATAGCAGTTTGGCGCATGTCCTACCGCCACCGAGGATTACAGGACATTTCTCATTAACTCCTGTTGCCTCCTTCTTCTACTCCGCTTTCTCCTCTACTTCCTCCTCATCTAGTCAGCGTAACACCTTCACCATCAACTTCAGCACAGCCAGGGGTAAACGACAGCAGGCTGTTTTGAAACTCATCTGTTTGGGTGAAAACCCCACACCGCGCAGGAGCTGTGGACGGGCATTGAACAACAGACCGATGAGTGGTTGGTGCCACTGAGCCTCAAGCCCGGCCTGGTGGTGTGTGATATTGGGCGAAATCTCGTAGCAGCTCTGGGGCTAGCCAGTTTGATGCACATCCCTTGCCTGGTGCATGTGCTGAATTTGGTGGTGCAGAGGTTCCTGAAAAATTACCCTGATATCTCAGAGCTGCTGCAGAAAGTGCGGGCCATCTGTGCTCACTTTCGGCGATCTCAACCTGCTGCTGCTCGCCTGTCTGCGCTGCAGCGTAACTTCTGCCTTCCCGCTCACCGCCTCATATGCGACGTATCCACAAGGTGGAATTCCACCTTGCACATGCTGGAGAGACTGTGCGAACAGCAGCAGGCAATAGTGGAGTTTCAGCTGCAGCATGCACGGATGAGTCGCTCTGCAGAACAGCACCACTTCACCACCAATGAATGGGCCTTCATGCGGGACATGTGTACTGTGTTGCGCTGTTTCGAGTACTCCACCAACATGGCCAGTACCGATGACGCAGTCCTCAGCATTACTATCCCACTTCTATGTCTCCTTGAAAAAATGCTTCAAGGGGGCGTGGCCTGCACGCTGATGGCGCCGGGCGCTTGATCTGTCAGCTCCTCACTCCTGCTCCTCAAAACGGCTCACAGCGTTCACTCCAGTGACCAACACCACTTACAGAAGATACCCCTTACCTCCACTGACCATGGGGAAGGTCAAAAAGAGGCAACCCCCGGCTAAACTGACTGAGTTTTTTGGGAAAGCCGGCATCGGGGACTCGGGCCTAGGCAGCATACCATCTCCTGCGCGGACTCCCGCCTCGTCACCTGCTGCGTCATCAGCTTCACCTCCTCAGAATGGCGCCACGAGCCCAGAAAGCAGGCCGCACCAGAGCACTTACCTCACTGAAGAAGGTATGAGGGGGCTGTTGGAATCGCTACACTCCTCCATGAAAGAGGACTTGTTAGGTATGTTAAAGGAACTTAGGAGAGACATACAAAATATCGGGGACCGCACAGCACATCTTGAAACTAAGATGGCCAAATATGCCTCTTCACATAACGCGCTTATAGACGCGCATGAAGCCCTAGAAGACGATGTGTCTAAACTATCTGCTAAGCTCCATGATCTGGAAGACAGACACAGGCGCAATAATATTAGATTAAGAGGAGTCCCAGAATCGGTGGAGACAGTGGAACTGGAACCCCTGCTCAAAAACCTGTTAAAGGCAGCTCTCCCTGAGGCCTCTGACAGAGACCTGATCATCGACCGCATACACAGACTCTCCAAACCCAGAGGGCTGGACGCATCTCTGCCCTGCGATGTAATCACCAGGATTCATTTTTACACCATTAAAGAGGCCTTTCTGAAAGTCCTACGTCAAAACCCCAAGCCTACTGAGATATTCGAGAACATTTCAGTTTATCTGGATTTATCCGCTGCCACCATGGCTAGAAGGCGGGAGTTTGCTATGGCGACCAAAGTTCTACGGGAACATCAGGTGAAATACAAATGGGGCTTCCCAGTCAAAATTCTAGCTTCCTTCAATGGCGCCTTACATGTGCTACACACACCTCAAGTGGCGGCAAAGAAATTACTGGAATGGGGCTTCATTCCGAAAGAATCTGCGGTCCTGGGGGACATACCATCTCGTCCTGACAAGATTACTGCTGCCTGGGACACTGCTTGAACTGTGAGTAATGCCCTGGCTCCTACCAGGGTTTGTTGAAGATATTAGAGCACGATGATGGAGCACGGAATTGCACCATTCCGTCTACGTTACTTCATATATTTTCACTTTTCGCCCTTTTAGGATCATATCTCCCTAAATTACTTTACTGTTTTTCTTACCAGTTTTACAGTATTTGAATGGTTTAATATTTTTTTTGTTTCTTTTGGTTATGTTGGTTACAAATGTTATTTGTCCTCCTGAGAGTCTCCACTTATGGCCCTGCCATACTGGTTGACCATGTGTTAACATATATCATAGTCCACCTGATATGTAAGTTTGCACAGCTAAATTGCCAAATGTCACCATGGGTTTAAAAGTATTATCTTTGAATGTACGTGGGCTCAACTCCCCATTCTGTCGCACACAACTCTGGCGAGATCTGTTGCAATCTAGATGTGATATTGCGTTCATACAAGAGTCACACCTCCTGGCATCAGATACCCACAGATGTCTGCACAGACGCTTTCCAACAATTATTCACTCTCCTGCAATTAAAAAATGGAAAGGGGGTGTATTCATCTGTGTTAAGTCCTCTGTAGCTTTCTCGATAACTGATAGCATCATAGATAAGGGGGGGAGGTATGTTATTTTGATCTGTCTGATTACCGGGAGTCCATTTACACTGGCCACAGCTTATGCCCCTAATACCAGACAAACGGCTTTCTGTAGAAAATTATTCAACAAAGTGCAGAAGGTGGCAAAAGGTGAGGTGATTATAGGAGGAGATTTTAATATACCCGTTAACAGCATGCTGGGTTATAGCTCCCCTACTAAATCACATAGACCTGACCTCCAACAAACCTTATACGAATCTCCCTTTCATGATGTATGGAGATACCACCACGGTACTGAACGGGATTTTACATTCATATCCCAGTCTCACATATCCCAAGCCAGGCTTGACTACATCTTAGTATCCAAAAATATGCTCCACAGAGTAGTGAAATCGGAGATCGGGACCGCTAGCTGGTCAGATCATGCACCGGTTTCTATTTCTATAGCAGATAATGTCCCCAGTCCTCCTAGGCCACAATGGAGACTGAATCCGTACTTGCTAAAATGCCCGAGTAGAGTTGGGGAATATCTTGGCAAACTCGAGGAGTTCTTCACCTTTAACAATACCCCGGACGTTTCAAATAACACACTATGGCTTACGCATAAGGCGAACATGAGAGGGATCTTTTTGCAATCAGCGGCTAGACTTAAAAAAAAAAATGCTTCAAGCGATGATTGAAGAGCATCATTTCCACGGTTATCAGGCCAGTCTTTCACAAGTCGCTTGGAGGGTGGGTTCCTGCACCAACAGAGGCCAGGTACACAACTGTCTAGCTAGGGCACAGTTCTGCAGGATGAGGAGGATGATGATGATGATGAGGAGGAGGAACCATGTTCACAGCAGGGTAGCACTCAAAGCATCTCATCAATGGAGCGTGGCTGGGGGGGATAAAGAGGACACAGACTATACACCTCCCACAGAGGACAGCTTGTCCTTGCCTTAGGGCAGCCTGGCACACATGAGCGACTACATGCTGCAATGCCTGCGCAACGACTGCCGAGTTGCCCATATTCTAGCCAGTGCTGATTACTGGGTGGCCACCCTGCTGGATCCCCGCTACAAGGACAACGTGCTGTCCTTAATTCCGTCACTGGAGCGTGATCGGAAGATGCGCGAGTACAAGCGCACATTGTTAGACTCGGTGCTGAGGGCATTCACAACAGACAGTGGGGGCTCAGTGGAAGCACCAGGCGAAGGCAGAGGAGGAGGAGGAAGTCGCCAACGCAGCTGGGGCACTGTCAGAACCTCAGAAGGGAGGGTTAGCATGGCTGAAATGTGGAAAAGCTTTGTCAGTACGCCACAACAACCATCACCACCAGCTGATATGGAACGTCCTAGCAGGAGACAGCATTTCAGCAACATGGTGGAACAGTACGTGTGCACATGCCTATACATACTGACTGATGGGTCTGCCCCATTCAACTTCTGGGTCTCCAAATTGGGCACATTGCCTGAGCTTGCCCTTTACGCCTTGGAGGTGCTGGCCTGTCCTGTAGCAAGTGTATTGTCCGAACGTGCGTTTAGCAAGGCGGGGGGGGGGTAATCACAGACAAGCGCAGCCGCCTGTCCACAGCCAATGTGGACAAGCTCACGTTCATTAAAATGAACCAGGCATGGATCCCACAGGACTTGTCTGTACCTTGTGCTGAGTAGACAAGTATACTGGCCGTACCCAGCCATTGTTATACTCCAGGGCACTTTATCTTTGCATTCTCTTTTTGCAGCCCTCTAGCCCTTACTATGACTATTTTGCAGCCATTTTAGTGCACCAAAGTTCAGGTCCCCATTGACTTCAATGGGGTTCGGGTTCTAGTTCAGGTCCCGGACCCGAACTTTGACCTGAAGTTCGGCCGAACCCGGCGAACCCGAACTGCCACAGGTTCGCTCATCCCTATTTGTGAACTGTTTTTGAATAATAGCACCACATTGACTAAGCACCAATCCCATGGAACACTCTCTGTCATTATATAGTCCTTAAATATCAGAAATAAGGGTCTGTCTATTACATTACTTTTAGGATACGGGGATGTAAGTCATATAGACCCAGTGATTTTTCTATTTTAATCTTAAGACACCGCTAAACTTCTTCCTCGGTTAGACAGGCCACTTTTAAGAGGGAGTTTACTTTGACACTTTGCATTTCATCTGACAGTTCATTTTCCTCAGTGAATACAGTTGAGGAAAAAATATTTAATAGCTTTGCTTTCTCCTCGTCACTGTCTACAACTTCTCCCTCACCACTCTGTAAAGAGCCAACACTTTCAGGTATAAAAATGTCATGATTTATATAATTGAAAAAAATATTATATGGGTAGTTTTACTCTATTTGGCAATGAGTCTCTCTGTCTCCAGCTTGACCACTTTTACATATTCTATTTTTTTCAGTGATTTAAAAGCTTTATTTTTGTAATTTATTTTTCCCCTTTACATTTCTATTATCCACAATGTTTTATTTCTTTTTTTTCTCACCCTTTTATTCCCATATTGTATGTAAAGTACCTCTCACAATTAGAGTTTAAGGTGCCATTTTGTGGCTGCATTCCTATTGTTCTAGTTACTGAGGCTAATTGGCTCTTTTTGCTGGTCAAATTTTGCATTTTGGAAATTTGTCATTTTCGTGCCTCCCTAAAGAAACACTCTTTTGGAAACTTGGAAAGTTATTTCTTTATGGTCACTATTTCCCAAGTGTTACCTAACCTGCATATCTGTTGTTTTGTCACTGTTGGTTAGTAAGTCCAGTATGGCCGTCCCTCTAGTAGGATCCTGAACCAGTTGGGAAAGGAATGATCTGTAAGTGCCTTGTCCCTGAAATAATTTTTAAGGGTGCTTCACCTACCTCTAACTTTGTTGTTTGCTCCAATGTAGACCATGACAGCTGGGTCTTTGTCAGCCCCTCCTAGTAATCTATGAACCTGATCCGTGATACTGTATGTGAAACTTGAGTGCAGGAAGACATAGATCACCTTATCTATACTCCAAATGATCAAGTTTCCCACTACCAGCACCTGTCTGGCCTACCCTGCTCTCCTGGTCCTCTGCTTACTGGAGTTCAAATTCATCACACATTAAATTACACCAAAGGCAATCGATCAAGTGTTAAGGGATGGAAAGGGGGCATGCCAAGCTTGACTTCAAGTGAGAAAGTCAATGCCCCCTTGACTTCAAGAACCTCAATTACAAATGGCTTGTTGGGGAATAAGTCCTTTTTCTATGATTATGCGCATTAGACATGTAAGACAAAGACATCTTTAGAAACATGATGACATCATCTGTAAGGTAATGATTGCAGTTTATGGTGCATTTTGTAGCTGATAGGTTCCCTTATAAGCATTTCTTAAGGGAACAAATATGCCAATCATGTGTTCTATTTTCATTTTTTACATTATCCACAGTATATGCCATAAATGTCAGATGTATATCATACACAATTTAATACACATTTTTTCTTTTTTGTTAAATTTGAATCATATGCGTACTTAGGGTGCTGACACATGTCCAGGTTTTTTAATGCAGTTTTTTAAAGCCAAAATAAGATGTGGAACAGGAGAGAAAGTATTAAGGGCAGATATAACTTCTGCGCTTTTTCTCGGTCCATTCCTGGTTTTGGCCTAAAAACTGCATAAAAAAATATGAACGTGTGGCAAGCACTCTTAGACAAATGTGGTACCAGACTTCAATCCGTCATTTAAAAAAAACTCAATTCCCAAAATAAAAAACAAACAAACAAAATAACATTAAACGCTATGTAGACTTTTGGTGGCGATTTTTTTAAAACATATTGCATTGTACTCATTTTGAGCTAAAAACATTTTTTTAACTTGGTCTTTATTAAAAAGATTGAGCCCCTTAAACTGTACAGCCTTTAGACTCTCTAGTAGCATGCTCTGTATTTTTACTCTATTCCGTCAGGCAGCAGAGCTGACGATGTGGCTTAAATGAGTGTTTATTTAGAGGCAAGGTTTATGAGATGAGGGCATAAAATAAAAGTGACAGTATGATTCACACAACTGAACAGTTAACCCTTTGTGACAGAAATACTGAATATTTTTAATAAAGGTCAATTGAAAACTGATGTTTTTTTTTTAGCCCAAAATGAGTAAAGAAGAAAAACACTGTATGGACACATCTCTTAATCACTGAATTCAAGTGTTTCATTCATTCCACATTTGTATCAAATTAAGAACTATACAATCTGTCTTTACAAACATTTGTGAAATAATTAATTGTTCTCAAGAGCTCACTGAATTTGAGATTGATAATGTAATAGGATGCCACTGTTTGTGCAAGTCAGTTCATGAAATTTCTTCCCTTCTAGATATTTCCCCATCAACTGTTAGTGGTATTTTTGCAAAGTGGAAGCATTTAGGAACCATAGCATCTTAGCCATGAAGTGGTACGCCATGGAACATTACAAAGTGGGGGCTCCAGAGTGTTGAGGCGCATTTTACATAAAGTTGTCCATGCTCTGCTGATTAAAGTGAAGATGTATTATTATTATTATTATTATTATTACTATTATTATTTATTAGTAAAGCGCCATTTATTCCATGGCGCTGTACACATGAAAAGGGGTATACATACATAATACAAAACACGTGCAATAGGCATAAACAAGATGAGTTACAAATTGGTGCAGTAGGAGAGAGGACCCTACCAGTGAGGGATTACAATCTACAAGGTA
Source organism: Rhinella marina (assembly GCA_900303285.1). Taxonomy (NCBI): domain Eukaryota; kingdom Metazoa; phylum Chordata; class Amphibia; order Anura; family Bufonidae; genus Rhinella; species Rhinella marina. The sequence continues at coordinate 38,934 of ONZH01028201.1, read as the reverse complement.
TGGGAGAAGTACACAGTAAGTGAGGGTAAAGCTGGTCATAGGGGTGTAGCAGCAGCAAGGTCACTGTAGGTTGTAGACTTGTCTGAAGAGGTGGATTTTCAGGTTTCATTAGAAGGTTTCCACTGTAGGTGAGAGTCTGATATATTGGGGTAGAAAGTTCCAGAGTATTGGGTATGCATGTGAGAAATCTTGGAGGCAATTGTCGGAAGAGGTGATAAGAGGAAAGAAGATTTTGTGAATATCGGAGATTAAATATGGGGATGTATCGGGAAAGTAGATCAGAGATTAATGGAAGGAACTGGTTGTGGATGGCCTTACATGTTATTTATTAGTATTTTAAATGGAATTCGCTAGGGTACTAGTGAAGGAATTGGCAGAGGGGAGAGGCATAGAAATAATGAGGGAAGTGGTAGATTAGACGGGCAGCAGAGTTGAGGATAGATTGGAGGGATGCAAGGGTGCTAGATTGAAGGCCACAGAGAATGATGCTACAATAGTCTAGGCAACAGATGATGAAGGCATGTACAAGCATTTTTGTAGACTGCTGGCTTATGAATGCACGGATATGAGTTCAAAACCTCATCTGGCATTAACATCAGCACTAAGATTGTGTGGCAAGAGCTTCATGGCATGGGTTTGCATAGCCAAGCATCTGCATTCAAGCCTTATATCACCAAGCACAGTGTCAAGTGTCTGATGTACGTAATGGTGTAAAGCACTAGACATGGGACGAGTGAAAATGTATTCCTTGTAGTGACAAATCACACTCTATCTGGCAGTTTGGATGGATTAGTCTTGGTGTAGTAAATGCCAGGTGAACATTACCTTCTTGACCTCATTTTGCCAACTGTAAAATTTGGTGGAGAAGGGATAATGCTATGGTTTTTTTTGTTTATTTTTAAATATGGGTTCCAGGGAAAGGAAATCTTAATCTTAAAATCATTGTAGATAACTGTATTCTCCCATATTTGTAGAAACACTTTGGGGAAGGGCCTTTTCTGTATCACCATGACTGTTCCTCAGTGCACAAAGTAAGGTCCATAAAGACATGGTTGAATGAGTTTGGTTTGGAAAACTTGACTGGCCTGCACAGAGCCCTGACCTCAACACCATCAGACATTCTCATTAAACACTAGTGTCTGACATTACAAATTACAAATGTAATCTTCTTGATGAATGGGCAAATATTCCCACATACACACTCCAAAATCTTGTAGAAAGCCTTCCAAGAAGAGTTGAAGATATCTTAGCTACAAAGACAAGACCAATTCCATATTAATGCCTGTTTACTTAGAAAGGTGTTTCATAAGAATTCCTGTAGGAACTGTATCTCAGCCACCTAATGGTCAGGGCTTATTCCCATCTTGCCTTAATAACAGTGAGATGAGACAACCCTTTTAATTTCCAAAGAATGCAAAGAAACAATAATCTGCAGTAACTACAAACATATCTCACTGATTGCCATTATCTATTCCCTAAAATATAGGCAAACAGGATTCAAACATTATGGCAAAATGTAAGTCATCTTGAACAAGTCAGATTGGCTATATCATTCCCCAAATATTTAATGGATACAATTATGGGCCTTTATGAAAACCCTTTCACAAAAATCTAAATACATGGAGATCTCTAATATCCATTTGAAGTAAAAAATGATACTAGGCAGGGATTCTTATTAGCCATTCCTCCCTTTTGTTCTGACAATGGAAGCATTAGCACATATGATTAGAGAAAGAAAAAAATGATACATCTTATCTGAGGTAATGTAGAGCACAAAACAGCAGCATTTGTAGATGATATGCTTATAATACTCTCTAATCCCTATCATTCCCTTAAGGCACTATTACATGATATTAAAACTTTCTAAGCTGTCTCGAACTTCAAAATAAATTATTCCAAGTCAGAATGTCTTGATACAAATATTATAAGGAATATATAGAACTTAATACCCAAACTCTACCCCTTCAAAAGAGCTGTACATACTTAAAGTGGTTGTCTGAGTTAAAAAAAGCTACTGTATGACTTTTAAAGTATCAAGGGATTAAAGAAAAATAAGCATATAAATGATACAGTTAAAGCAAGTCCTTACATGTAAAAGTCAGAGCTGCTGGAAGATGTATATTACCTTCTAAGTAAAGGACAGAAGATATTTCATAGTCTTATATGGTATACAGAGTGTTAGGTTTGCAGTTTGCGCCCACCATCCTCCTGCTGTCCCTTGTGGGAGCAGATTCCACACCACTCATCATGCCATCTGGCATCCTGGTCCCCTGGCTTTTTAAAGGGCCACTACACACACTTAAATCTTCCACAGCCAATTGCTGAGTGTCCGTTGGTACTTATGAAACCTTCTCCAGGCAGACAGTTGCCTGAGCTTTAAGGTGCTGTGTTCCAAAGTTGCTTAATAACTTCTAACTAGTAGAGATGAGCGAGCATACTCGTTTGAGCTTGGTGCTCGTTCGAGTATTACGGTACTTGGAAGTGCTCGCTGCTCGGACGAGTATCTCGCCATGTTCGAAGAAATGGTAACTTCCGCATTGTGCATTTTTGGCGCCTATAAACTCAGCCAATCACAAGCCAGGAGACTCTGCGGTACACCCAGCATCATGTGGGGCCCTTACATGTTGATAGCAGGGGTTGGCTGCCCTGATCAGGTGACCCTGGAATATACTAGTGACTGCCCGCGGTGCTCGGCTCAGATGCTGTCTGGATGTCGTTAGGGATAGAGCTGCTGCGTTTCAGGGAGAGTGTTAGGGCCTGCATTTAGTTCTTTGTTAGGCAGGAGTGATCTCAAAAGAACCCAACAGCCCTTCTATAGGCTACAAGACATTTTTTTTTTTGTTTCCTGGCTTGGCTAGCTGGCTGGCACTAGTAGTGCAGCTATCGCCATATATAACCCTTTTTTTTTATTGTTATATCTCAGTGATACAAATCCATTTCATACAGCAGTGTGAAACCATTCTGTGTGTCACAGTTCAGCTGTCCACTCACTACAATCCGTATTTTCTGTCCAGGTGACACATTTTGTACGTCACTTAATCCAACAAGGTCTTTTGCTCTCACTTATATAGCTTGATCACAAAAATCTCTGTGCGACATTTGTCTGGGTCGCAGTCAAAATAGCCACCGTCAGCAGGGTGTGAGTTAGGTCTACGATAGTTTCTGCACATCACGTTCCAAAAAAAACAAAACTAAAAAAAAATATAAACAAAAAAATATATAAAAAAAATAGTTTTTTGTTGTTTTATCTCAGTGATACGAATCCATTTCACACAGCTGCGTGGAACCATTCTGTGTGTCACAGTTCAGCTGTCCACTCACTACAATCCGTATTTTCTGTCCAGGTGACACTTTCTGTACATCACTTAATTAAATCAGACTGAACAAGTTTGTGGGTTTCAGTACAGCAGGCCCATTTATTTTTTGTTTTTTTATATAATACACTTATATACAGAAAATGTTGAACCCCAGGGCTAAGGGTCGAGGACAAGGCGTGGCGTGGGCATTCAATTACTGCAGGGGGCAGAGGCCGTGGTCCTAAGCAAGGTGAGACAGTACCTGTTGATGAGGGAGCAGGGGAACGCCGCAGAGCTACACTCCCTAGCTTCATGTCTCAACTTACAGGGACATGTGGTAGAGGACTGTTGAAACCACAACAGTGCGAACAGCTGATGTCGTGGATTGCGGACAATGCTTCAAGTAATTTGTCCACCAGTCAGTCTTCCACGCAGTCCACCCACGTTACTCAAGGGAGCACTCCTCTGGCTCCTCCACCTCAACCTCCTTCCCCCCAGTCTGCCCCCTCTCAGGAAAATTTGGAATGCGATCCGGCATACTCTGAGGAACTGTTTTCTGGACCCTTCCCAGAGTCACAAACCACTTCTCAGGTTGCTGCTGACCTTGTTCCCAATGCCCAAGTTTTCCAACTGTCACAGTCTGTGGGTGAAGATGATGATGATGACAATGTTGACTTAGTGGAAGAAGTTTGTAAAGAGGTGTCGGACGATGAGGAGACACAGTTGTCAGACAGTGGTGAAGTTGTTGTCAGGGCAGTAAGTCAGAGAGGGGAGAAGACTGAGGGGGAGCAGACTGAGGAATCGGAGGATGACGAGGTGACTGACCCAAGCTGGGTTGATAAGCCGAGTGAAGACAGTGCTTCTGAGGCGGGGGCGAGTGCTTCAACAGAACAGGTTGGAAGAGTCAGTGGTGTGGCCAGAGGGAAAAGCAGGGCCACAACTGGTGCATCAGCAGCAACTGTTTCACGTAGTGAAGCTCCCGTGGCGAGGCCTAGATGTTCGCAAGTCTGGAGGTTCTTTAAAGAAAGTGAGGATGACCGACGGACTGTGGTGTGCAACCTGTGCCACACCAGGATCAGCAGGGGTGCTACCACTACAAGCCTAACCACCACCAACATGCGCAGGCATATGAGTGCTAAACACCCCACTCAATGTAACCAAGGCCGTTCACCACCTCCTGCGGGTCACACCACTGCTCCTTCCCCTGTGTCACTCGCTGCCTCTGCTAGTCATCCCCCTGCGTCACTCGCTGCCTCTGCTAGTAAACCCCATGCCCAAGACCACGGCTCGAGCGCCTCCCGCTGGAAAACCACACCTTCGCCTCCACGATCCTCCACAGTGTCCACCAATGTGTCCCAGCGCAGCGTTCAGCTGTCTTTACAGCAGACGCTGGAGCGCAAGAGGAAATACAGTTCCACCCACCCACATGCCCAAGCCCTCAACGTCCACATCTCCAAATTACTGAGCCTGGAGATGCTGCCCTATTGGCTGGTAGAGACCGAGGCCTTTCACAATCTCATGGCGATGGCTGCCCCTCGGTATTCGGTCCTCAGCCGCCACTTTTTTTCCAGATGTACCGTCCCAGCCCTACACCAGCACGTGTCAGAGAACATCATCCGTGCCCTGACCAACGCTGTTTCTGAGAAGGTCCACCTAACCACGGACACGTGGACAAGTGCTGCCAGGCAGGGACACTATATCTCACTGACGGCACATTGGGTTAACTTGGTGGAGGCTGGGACCGAGACTGACCCTGGGGCCGCTCATGTACTGCCCACACCGAGGATTGCGGGGCCTACCTCGGTCACGGTCTCTCAGACGTACTATGCCTCCTCCTCCGACCCCTCCTCCTCCTTCCACCGAATTACCATCCGTGGGCACGGCGCCTTCAGTCGGTAGCTCTAGGCGCAGAAGCAGTGCCGTGGGTAAGCGCCAGCAGGCGGTGCTCAAACTGCTGAGCTTAGGTGACAAAAGGCACACCGCCCAAGAGCTGTTACAGGGCATCACGGCGCAGACCGATGTGTGGCTGGCACCGCTGAACCTCAAGCCAGGCATGGTTGTGTGTGACAACGGGCGTAACCTGGTGGCGGCTCTGCAACTCGGCAGACTGACACATGTGCCATGCCTGGCCCACGTGTTCAATCTCATAGTTCAGCGGTTCCTCAAGACATACCCCAATCTTTCTGATTTGCTCACCAAGGTGCGCCTCATCTGTGCGCATTTCCGCAAGTTGACCACAGATGCTGCCACTCTCAGGGCAGCGCAGCGCCGCCTACAACTGCCCGCTCACCGACTGTTGTGCGACGTGCCCACGAGATGGAATTTGACATTAAACATGTTATCCAGAGTTTACCAGCAGCGCAGAGCGATTGTAGACTGCCAGATGTCAACTTCCACCAGAGCTGGTAGTCAGGTCACTCAAAATTCCTCAAGTCTACAATGAGGAGTGGACGTGGATGTCTGACATCTACCAGGTGTTAAGCAACTTTGAGGAGTCAACACAGATGGTCAGCGGCGATGCCGCTATTATCAGACTCACCATCCCGCTGCTTTGCCTGTTGAAAAACTCACTGCTCAGCATGAAGTCGGAAGCTTTGCGCTTGTCACAAGAGACGGTGGAGGAAGATACGTCGCTTGATAGCCAGAGCACCCTCCGGTCTGTTTCTCAGCACGTATCGGAGGAGGGGGATGAGGAGGAAGAGGAGGAGAATGTGGGCGAGACAGAAGAGGGTACCAGTTCTCAGTCCTTAACTCTTGAGCGTGTATGGGCTGAAGAGGAGGACTTGGAGGAGGAGGAGGAGGAGGAAATGGAGAGTCAGGCCAGTGAGGAGAGGGAATTCTTATGTGTTGGGACTCTGGCGCACATGGCAGACTTCATGTTAGGCTGCCTATACCGTGACCCTCGCGTTAGAAGCATTTTTTCAAACACCGATTACTGGGTGTTCACTCTCCTGGACCCACGGTACAAGCAGAACCTTTCCACTCTCATCCCTGCAGAGGAAAGGAGTATGAGAGTGAATAGATATCAACAGGCCCTGGTGCACAAGCTGAAACAATCCTTCCCATCTGACGCCGCTAGCGGCAGAGGGCATGGTTCTGTGAGCCAAGTAGCGGGGGAGAGGAGGCGAGCAGGCAGCTTGTCCAGCACTGGCAGGGGAACGCTCTCCAAGGCCTTTGCCAGTTTTATGTCACCCCAGCAAGACACTGTCACCTGTCCCCAGTCTAGGCAGAGTAGGGGGGAGCTGTACAGAAAGATGGTGAGGGAGTACCTAGCTGACCATACCAACGTCCTTAGCGATCACTCTGCTCCATACAATTACTGGGTTTCATAGCTGGACACGTGGCCTGAACTGGCGCTGTACGCCTTGGAGGTGCTGGCCTGCCCTGCCACTAGCGTGCTGTCAGAGCGGGTATTCAGTGCAGCTGGTGGCGTCATCACCGATAAGCGTACACGCCTGTCAAATGACAGGGCTGACAGGCTAACGCTTATTAAAATGAACAAAGCCTGGATTTCACCGTAATTCAAATCTCCTCCGGGGGAAAGCAGCTAAAGATTTAAATAACTTATGTATCCGATTCCTCTTCTCTACTCCTCCTACTCCTCCTCCTTGTCGTCTTTGCCTAACGCTGACCAAAAAAACGCCATTTTTTAGAGGTCCAACTGGCACTCTCTTACCACAATTTTTCAGGAGGCCCCCCTACAGGCCCTCTCTTCAAAAATTTTTCCAGAGATCCACCTACAGGCCCTCTCTCCAAACAATTTTTCCGGAGGTCCACCTACAGGCCCTCTCTCCAAACAATTTACGTCTTTTTCCTATCTTTCTCTCTCTCCAAACTATTTTTCCGGATAGCTGCCATATACTGTATTAAACTGAGAAGAATACATAGAACACATGCCACACTTGATCGAGCTCTTAATTGACAATTGTACCGGTTGATGCTAAATTTTTAAGTTGGGGTCCTGCGTCGTCATTCTAACTACATCCGGCTGTTGTCACCACCACACACACTAGCCCAGGGGGCACTCCTCTGGCTCTTCCAGCTCAACCTCCTTCCCCCCAGCCTGCCCTCCACCTACAGGCCCAATCTCCAAACAATTTACGTCTTTTTCCTATCTTTCTCTCTCTCCAAACTATTTTTCCAGATAGCTGCCATATACGGTATTAAACTGAGAAGAATACATAGAACACATGCCACATTTGATCAAGCTCATAATTTACAACTGTACCGGTTGATGCTAAATTTTTAAGTTGGGGTCCTGCGTCGTCATTCGAACTCCATCTGGCTGTTGTCACCACCACACACGCTAGCCCAGGGGGCACTCCTCTGGCTCTTCCAGCTCAACCTCCTTCCCCCCAGCCTGCCCCCCACCTAGAGACCCTCTCTCCAAACAATTTACCCGGGTAGGGGACGTATTAGATATTGGACAGATTTTTTCTTGGTTCTTCTTTTAAACGCCTCCTGCGATAGACGGGAATCGAACCCGGGTCAACTGCTTTGGAAGCAGCTATGCTCACTACTTTACCACCAACAGCAACATCAACTGATAAGAACAGATACTAAACTTGATGTCAGCCAACATTTCGACAATCGACAACCCGAAACGGGTCCGCCGTCGAGCCCGGCGTTCGGCCATCCTGAACATTTCACATACTCTGACCGAGTCTGACCCTGGGGCCGCTCATGTACTGCCCACTTGGAGGATGCTTCACCTCCTGCTACCTCAGTCTAACTCGGTCACTCTGTTGTCACCGCCATGCTGCGTCTGGCTAAATTTTTGGGTGGCTCACCTGCTACCTCATGTAACTTGGTCACTTGTTGGTGTCACCGCCATGCTGTGTCAGGCTTATGCCTGCATCGTGTGGCTGGGGATAGGAGAGCAGTGCCAGCATTGGCATGGGTGATGGACCTTCGTTGCACCTAGTTGGGTGCTTCCCTATATATTCCCACCATGCCAGCCATGGGTTGTACATTAACTAATAACAGGGAAAACAAATAAAATATTTTACAGAAGGGTCAACTACAGACACTCCTAAACAATTTTACATGAGGGAGTGTCTCCCCGTCTGCTATCGTGTTCGGTCAGGCTGTCAGTAGGTACACCACCTCTGTCATCCGCAGAAGCGGCCACTATGAGGAAGGCCACGGCGAGAACATCCCCTTTTCAATTGAGAGCAAGTGTAGAATTGTAGGAGGATGACACTTTTCTTCCGCAGTGGATTCACCTTACCCTTTATCATTGCCAGACAACAGTTAGTGAAAAAGTAATTGGCAATGATGAAGAAAATGTAACGGTGCAGTGGACCGTCTGTGACGCAAAACCTATATATTCCCACCATGCCAGCCATGGGTTGTACATTAACTAATAACAGGGAAAAAAAATATTTTACAGGAGGGTCAACCGCAGACACTCCAAAACAATTTTACATGAGGGAGTGTCTCCCCGTCTGCCATCGTGTTCGGTCAGGCTGTCAGTAGGTACACCACCTCTGTCGTCCGCAGAAGCGGCCACTATGAGGAAGGCCACGGCGAGAACATCCCCTTTTCAATTGAGAGCAAGTGTAGAATTGTAGGAGGATGACACTTTTCTTCCACAGTGGATTCACCTTACCCTTTATCATTGCCAGACAACAGTTAGTGAAAAAGTAATTGGCAATGATGAAGAAAATGTAACGTTGCAGTGGACCGTCTGTGACGCAAAACCTATATATTCCCACCATGCCAGCCATGGGTTGTACATTAACTAATAACAGGGAAAACAAATAAAATATTTTACAGAAGGGTCAACTACAGACACTCCTAAACAATTTTTTAGGAGGGTCAACTTCGGACACTCCAAAACAAATTTTTTGGAGGCTCGCCTACAGACATTTGACTGCTACCTCAATCTAACTTGGTCACTTGTTGGTGTCACTACGCTGTCACCATGATGTGTCAGGCTTATGCCTGCGTCGTGGGGAGGGGGATAGCACAGCAGTGCCAGCATGAGCAGTGGTGTCACCTGCAGGCGGTGATGGACCTTCGTTGCAACTAGTTGGGTGCTTCCCTAACATGTGATGGGTATTTGCCTCGCCTTTCTTGGTCTGGGTGAGCACAATTGCCATGAGGGTAACCACCAGGCTGTTGCCTGAGAATTTGGGGTAATGGTGGGATTAGGCAGCCTCAGAGGCATCCATGCATGCTGCCCCTGCTGTTTCCTGTCCATTTCCGTGGTGTTTCCATCATTTTCTGAGGTTTCTAGGTTTTCACCCAGCCTTCCCTAGGCAGAGCCTTGGTCCCCTGCAAAAATGCTCGAGTCTCCCATTGACTTCAATGGGGTTCGTTATTCGAAACGAGCACCCGAGCATCGGGAAAAGTTTGACTCGAATAACGAGCACCCGAGCATTTTAGTGCTCGCTCATCTCTACTAACTAGTGCTTCATCATTCTTCTTGTGATTTACCTGAGTTATGCAATTTGTGTTCCTGTTAGTGTTCCTGACTTGTACCCTTCCTGATTTTGTACTCCTGATCTTACAGTTCAGCTTTAAGATCAAGTCTCTGGTTTAGGTCCTCCAGTCTGTCTTGTCTTTGCTACAATTTTTACAGTCGTTGTTACTGCTTGACTTGTTCCTGCATCCACCACTACCGTGCCTGAAAGTTCTCGTAGTGTCTTCAGTTCAGTGTTGCACATATCTGCAGTTCCATTATTAGAGACTGTTCTTACTGTCTCTGCTATTGTGGTACAGTTTCCCTGCATCTCTGCCTTCCAACTAAGTTTCCTACAGTCAAATTCTGACAAAACCCACATAATTAGTATAAGTGACTGTTCAGATTGCACCTGCGATTTTGGTCCTTTTTCTATGTTCTCAACCCTAGTAGGTCAACTGCCAACTATACTGGGACTAACCCAATATATACCAGTCTGGTTGCTCTCCTGCAACAAGTCCAGATCCCTTTAAATGGGTTAAAAGTAGGGATGAGTGGACAGCTGGATTTCCGTGTTCGAGAGGTTCAGAGTTTGGGTTCCGAACTCAAACCCCACTGAAGTCAATGACGATCTGAACTGAGTTTGGGTTCCTGAACATCGAAACCCAAGTGAAGTCAATGAGGATCTGAACTTTGGGGCACTAAAATGGCTCTAAATCAGTAATAGAAAGGGTTAGAGGGCTGCAAAAGGCTCCAAAGTGTGAGTAAAAGCAGTACAATTGCCCTGCAAACCAAAGTGGATAGGAAAAATGACTTAAAATGACATAAAGCACATAAAAATTACAATCTTGAATTAAGAGGCGGAGGTCCAAATGGAGTAGGAAGTTGAGGAAGCTGTGTACATGAGGAGGAAGCCAACACTCTTTCTGTTAGTTTTTTCCATGTGTCCATCAATTCTGAGTCAGGTTGCTTTGAGCCACAGCGTGACAGTTTGGTGCTTGCATGACCTGGGTTAAAACTGGGTAAAAAATTTCACTCAGTTATAGATCTCACACGTCCCCTATTTGGGGACTATATATTAAAATATTTTTTCTCCTACTGTAGTAATACGGATGTCAAATTTCTAAAAAATTTCAGTGGTGTTCTAAATTTTCAAAAATTTCTGTGACACACTCACCAGAAGAATTTCCTCTTCTACAACAGTTAGATGGATGAAGTGGATGTTCCTATTTTTTTTTTAAATATTTCATATCTTCACACACACACACACACACACACACACACACTACACAGAATAATTTCCTCTCCTACAACAGTTAAGATGGATGAAGGAGGTGTTCCTAATTTTTATTTATTTTTTTTTAAATCATGTCTTTCACAGAAACACTCCACATAAGAATTTCGTTCCTACAACAGTTAAGTCAGATGAAGGGGGCGTTCCTAATTTTTAAAATTTTTAATTTTTTTTAGAAACTGGCCTGATAACCGTGAGAATGATCCCTGTTCCTCCTCTTCTTCCTCCTATGCCACATCCTCATCTCATTTTTTAAAGGAGACATAGAAGTGGCATAGTAATGCTGATGATGGCGTCATCACCGCTGGCCATGTTGGTGGAGAACTCGAAACAATGCAACACGGAACACAAGTCCCGCATTGAAGGGCACTCTTTGGTGGTGAAATGTTGCTGGTCTGCAGAGTGGCCTGCTGCTGCTCCCACAGTCTTTCCAGCATGTGCAAGATGGAGTTCCATCTTGTGGTTATGTCACATAAGAGGCGGTGAGCGGTAAGGCTGAAGTTATGCTGCAGCGCAGATAGGCGAGCAGCAGTAGGGTAAGAATGCTGTAAGCGCACACATACAGGGTTGGACTGGAGTACCTAGGGCCCACCAGAGGAAATAATTCTTGGGGCCCACCATAAAGAAATATATGTGTTTGTTATCCCTGTACAGTGACATCACTGTGTTTATTATCCCTGTACAGTGACATCACTGTGTTTATTATCTCTGTACGGTGACATCACTGTGTTTATTATCCCTGTACAGTGACATCGCTGTGTTTGTTATCCCTGTACAGTGACATCACTGTGTTTATTATCTCTGTACAGTGAAATCACTGTGTTTATTATCCCTGTACAGTGACATCGCTGTGTGTATTATCCCAGTGCAGGAAGAGGTAAGTGGTCTGTGTTTGTGTGTTTGTTTTCTATTTTTCAGGGTCGTGCATGCAGAGGACTACGTCGGATTCGGTGGACTACGTCGGACCAGCTTTTTTTTTTTTTTTTTTTTTTTTATAAAATGGTCAAACAGGGGTCTGGGGGAGTGTTTATTTCAATAAAATGTTTTATACTTGTGTGTGTGTATTTTTTTTTTACAATACTACAGTTTTAGTAATTAGGGCTATCTAGAGACGGCACTGATTACTAATACTGGGCTTAGTGCTTGCCGGAATGGCAGGCCAGCACTAACCCCAACTGGTTGTATCTGGCTGGCAAAGGAAAAAAGGGGGGGACCCCACGCCATTTTTTTACAAAAATAATTAAATAATTTTAAAAAAAAATGGCGTGGGGTCCCCCCCTTTTTTCCTTTGCCAGCCAGATACAACCAGCAGCGGCAGCCTGGCACTACCAGGGTCGGAAGGGACACGGTTATTGGCCCTTCCCAGCCTAATGGTACCAGCCTGCAGCCGCCCCAGAGCCAGACCTCAATTAGAAGGTCCGGTCCTGCGGGTACCCGGCTGTTTCCGGCACCCCTGGTGGTAGTGGGTGCCGAGGTAATAGATGTTGGGGTTAGTGCTGGCCTGCCATACCGGCAAGCACTAAGCCCAGTATTAGTAATCAGTGCCGTCTGTAGATAGCCCTAATTACTAAAACTGTAGTATTGTAAAAAAAAAAATACACACACACAAGTATAAAACATTTTATTGAAATAAACACTCCCCCAGACCCCTGTTTGACCATTTTATTAAAAAAAAAAAAGCAGGTCCGACGTAGTCCACCGAATCCGACGTAGTCCTCTGCATTCACGACCCTGAAAAATAGAAAACAAACACACAAACACAGACCACTTACCTCTTCCTGCACTGGGATAATACACACAGCGATGTCACTGTACAGGGAAAATAAAAACAGTGATGTCACTGTACAGGGATAATAAATACAGCGATGTCACAGTACAGAGATAATAAACACAGTGATGTCACAGTACAGGGATAATAAACACAGTGATGTCACAGTACAGAGATAATAAACACAGTGATGTCACCGTACAGGGCTAATAAACACAGTGATGTCACAGTACAGGGATCGGCGTCTCGCGCCCCCATCAGACCTCAGGTCGGCGTCTCGCGCCCCCATCAGACCTCAGGTCGGCGTCTCGCGCCCCCATCAGACCTCAGGTCGGCGTCTCGTGCCCCATCAGACCTCAGGTCGGCGTCTCGTGCCCCCATCAGACCTCAGGTCGGCATCTCGTGCCCCCATCAGACCTCAGGTCAGTGTCTCGTGCCCCATCAGACCTCAGGTCAGCGTCTTGTGCCCCATCAGACCTTAGATCAGGGTCCCTCTCCCCCCCAGACCTCAGATCAGCCCACCCAGCCACTTAAAAAAGCATACTTACCTGTCTTGCCGCGCTGCCGCTGCCATCAGGTTCCGCGCTCCACTGTCTTCCCTGCCGGCGCGCACTATGACCTGACGCTGCGTCAGGTCATAGTGCGCGCCGGAAGGGAAGACAGTGGAGCGTGGGAGCCGAGGACAGCGGCAGCGCAGCAAGACAGGTAAGTATGCTTTTTTTAAGTGGCTGGGTGGGCTGATCTGTACAGGAGCCGGGCCATTAAGGGGGCTTCAGATTGTCGGCAGCTAGCGCCGGGGCAACGGCAACGGCACTATAGGTTCCTGCTTGGGGCCTACCGGAGGATCCTCCGGTCCTCTGGTGGGCCAGTCCGACACTGCACACATACAGCCCTCACTTTCTGCAGAAGCTCTGACTTATCTGAGTAATTCTTCAGGAACCTCTGTACCACCAAGTTCAGCACATGCACCAGGCAAGGGACAGTCAAACCAACTAGTCCCAGAGCTGTTACAGGATTTTGCCAGTTGTCTCTCCCCCAAACAAATGAGTTTCAGAACAGCCTGCTGTCATTTCCCTTGGCTGTGGGAAGTTGGTGGTCCAGCTGTGATGCTGACTTGATGAGGAGGCGGTAGAGGAGGAAATGGAGGAGGAAGCAGAGTAGAAGGCAACAGGAGGCACCGAGAAATGTCCAGCAATCCTCGGTGGTGGTAGGACGTGCACCAATCAGCTGTCCGCCTCTGACCCAGTTGCCAGTACATTTACCCAGTAGGCAGTTAGGGAGATATAATGTCCCTACATACAGGACCTTTTGTGGACCTTTCCACTGATGTGCAGCGCACACCTGATTTTTTCCACCAGTTGTTTGTGCAGGGCAGGGATAACCAGCCTTGAAAAGTAGTGGCGGCTGGGAACCACACACCGTGGGACAACTGCTGTCATTGCATTTTTTAAACTGTCTGTCTCCACCAGATGGAATGGCAGCATTTTAAAGGCCAGCAGTTTTGAAATGCTGGCATTCAGGGCCAGGGCTCCCGGGTGGGTTGGGGGAGTATTTCCTCTTTCTCTCCAATGTTTGTGGGATGGACAGCTGAACAATTCCATGGGACAGTGTGGAGATGATGGGTGACGGTGGTGTGGCTGCTACATTCTCTGTTTGCGGGGTGGTAGATGCCCCTGTCAGTTCAGAGGTGGAGGAAGAGGCCGAGAATGCAGCAGAAGAGGGAGCAGGAGGAGCCTCTGATCTTTTATAGTTTTTGAGATGTCTACACCACTGCAGCTCGTGCTTGAAGAACTGCCATGTCAGGGAACTCCTTTGAACTGGCTTTAATGTGCTACGTCTCTTGGGCAGTAGCAGGTGTACTGGCTGGGGGACGTCTGCACTGTTTTTGCACCTTGCTCCCTCTTTTGCTGTGCGGCTGGAGCTGCGTGCACCCGTCCTTTTCCTCCGAACTGCACATATCACTGGCATGACCTGGATGCCATGTGAGGTTTAGGACCTCATTATCCTCCCCATCATCTTCCACTCACTCTTCACTGCTGTCCTCATGGCCGGTCTGCACACTGCAGAAAGCCCCAGAAGTTGACACTTGAGTTTCGGCATCAGAGACGTGCTGCGATTGTTCTCCCACGTCCTCATCCTCAAAAATAAGTGATTGGGCATCAGTGCACTTAAAATCTGTCACTTCTGGGGTAGGGCTAGGTTGATGGCCCATGAAAGCCCTGCCAGCAGAATCATCAAAAAGCATAAGCCTCTGTTTGTTCTGGACTACAAAATGTTGCATAACGTCCTGTCACCTTTTTGCACCAGAGGAAGGTGTTTCATTTGGGCACGTAGCTAGTACATATTGACAATGTCCTCTCCCTGCAGCAGGAGCTTCACCACCACCAACACTAGCTATACCACAGCCACGTCCCCTGTTTGATGCACTCATCATTTTGTTACAGTCACCCACAAAATTGGCTGACAGAAAAACAATTGTATATATGTGTCATGAATGCAAAAGAGGTGTTTGGAAAAAAAAAAGGTAGGACACTCCAACCCAACTAACTGTCTTTTAAGCACCACACACATTATCTCTTCCCATGGCGCCATTCCTGCATGGCAATTGGCCAAATACATATTGTGCAGGTGGTTCAGTATAAACACTTGTCAAATGTTATGTATTCTCTTTAACTAGTACCTATATATCATCCTACCTTGACCGTTGGACTATTTTCCTGAGTTACTGGATATTACCTCCCGATGATTGATATACCAGGATAATTCTATCCAATTTGGAAACATAATTTTTTTTATGGTTCTGCAGTAATCTGGGATGCCTCCCTGAAATGATAGGACTCCTGACAGCACTAAAATATGATTTGTTTAGCTTACTGTATTATGTTGATTCTGTATAATAAATACATCATGTTACAGTACTATTATTGTTCTATATTGATTGCATGTCTACATATGTAATTCCAGTTCTCTGAAGAAGGCAATTTGCCAAAAACGTTGATTGATAAATATAACACTTGAAGCAATCCCGTGGTGTATTGGAGTTTATATTTTAACTATTGCTACTCACCTGGGAACTGTCTCCTGCTACCCACAAAGATACCCAATTTGGAGTGTCACCTAACCTCCAATAAAAACACTATCAGATACAGACCTTAGATTTATCTCACTTAGTGGTGGTTTTGGTAATGTGTGTCTTAGTTGTTGTCCCTCACCTTCTAGCAGTCTCTTTGATGCAGGTGTTCGCATGTGCCTGCTGTCTGTTTTCTCAAGGATTTACTTGAGTACTTGATTTTAGTTGTTCTCTACGGAGAATCCATGGCAGGAGCAGGAACTCTGCAGAGTGCTTCCTCTCTCCCCTCAGGCTGAACTAGAACTCCCCCTTCTGGAAGGAAGCAGGACCGGCCTCTCCTAACAAGAGGAGAGGGATAGGGTAGTTAGCCCTGTTTCTTACCAACCATTGCCATTTATATCCTTAAAATGGTTGTTCAGCTGCTTATATTGATGACCTATCATCAGAATAGATCATCAATACCTGATCGGTAGGGGTCGGACATTCTGCACCCCGCCGATCAGCTGTTTGAAGAGGAGGTGGTGCTCCATGCGAGTACCACTTCCTGATGATTATCCTGCACTTCATCTCAGAAGTGCCGTGTAATACAATTACTCACTCAATTCAATTGAATGGACTGAGTGCTTGTAATTACACTATGTCACAGCACCACCAGAGACAAGGCATAGCATGAAGACCAAGAAGCTGTGCTCGCATGAAGTGCCGCCTCCTTGTGTGACAACTGATAAGTGTGGGTGCAGAATGTCAGACCCCCCCTCCCCGATCACATATCGATGTCCGATCCTGATGATAAGTTATCAATATTAACCCTTTCAGTCCCGTAGGTTTTTTTGGCTTTGCGTTTTCGTTTTGCGCTCCCTGCCTTCAAACAGCCATAACTGTTTTATTTTCCTGTTCACATAGCTGTATGAGGTATTGTTTTTTGCGGGACAAGTTGTACTTTCCAACGCCACCATTTAATATTGCATATGGTGTAGTGGGAAGCGGGAAAAAAATTCCAAATTGGGTGAAATTGCAAAAAAAAACCCGCTATTCCGCTACAGTTCTGCGGGTTTCTTATTTACAGCGTTCGATGTTCATTAAAACTGACCAGTTACTTTCATTCTACTGGTCAGTACGAATCCCGCAATACCTAATATGTATAGGTTTTCCTGCGTTGTCATATCTTGACCCCTATAACTTTTTGGTATTTATGTGTACGGAGCTGTATGGGGGCTCATTTTTGCGGGGCAATCTGAAGTTTTTATTGATACCATTCTGGGGTGTGTATGACTTTTTTTATCACTTTTTATTGAATTTTTTTTAGAAACAAAAGCGCCAAAAAACAGTGAATCGCCATTTGGACGCTTTTTTCCCCCCACACAATTCTCTGTATTGGAATTTTTTTTAATATTTTAAAAAAGTACGGGCGTTTTTGGTCACGGTGATACCCATGTCTATATTTATTGTTATTTAGGTATGTATTTTTTAATTATATGGAAAGGGGGGTGATTTGAACTTTTATATTTTTTTTAATTTTTTTTTTTTTTTTTTTACATTTTTAAAATTTTTTGTGATTATTTTAAAGCTCAAATATGAGCAAATAGATTGTGTTTTTTATTTTTTCTTTATGAGCAATGAGGGTCTTTTAATTTTCAATTAATGACCGACTTTGCTCATTTCTTATCCTGGTCTGCCATCTAGTGGCCAGAATAAGAATTGCACTTTGAAAGCTGTAAACCTCATCAGCGAGGTTTACAGCTTTCACATCGTGTACAGACACCCCGATTGGCCACATGGGGTGTCTGTACACCACCCGGAAGCGTATGCTTCCGGTTTAGACGCAACTAGATGTCGTGATCACGTGTGATCACGGCATCTAAAGGCCTATGAAGACACTGCCGATGGCGTTAAGTACCCGCAAGTCTCTGCTGTTAGAAAATTGCCGGCCATAACACCCGCTGCACGTGCGAGCGGACGCCATGTGTCCGCATCGCCCCAGCGCCGTACATGTACGGCGCTGGGGCTGTAAGGGTTAATGGCTGGACAACCCCTTTTAACTGGTAGTTATAGCCAAAACATGAACAATAAAATATGCAAAACTATTTGCAGATATCCCCAGGTCTGGGGTATTGCAAATGTATTTGCAAACTTTAACTTTTTCCATTAAAAAAAAAATAAAAAAAAATATTAAATCCTTAAAGTGTATGTTTTTGTATTTATTTATTTATTTTTTTTGCTAATGTGTAGGGACAGAGATAAGGAATCTTTTTGTAATATACTTTATTTATAAATTTTGTATATCTATACAAAAAAACTAGCCAGAAATGTCTCTTAGTAGTGCTCTCTAAATGTGCGTTGCTAACACACATCTGTCTTCCTAATACAGTACAGTGCTGCACTGACAAGGAAGATGCACTGTTATGGGAAAAGTTGGGCATCTGCCCCCAATGCTCCTTTATGTAGTGGGGGCAGTAGATTCATATCTTTAGGGATGCTGCTCTACTGTATATAAGGACAATTATATACTATATCTGCCCCTATATATACTGTAGAACAGCTTACCCCTGCCTCCCTGCATTGCCAAGAGCAAGAGCTTACTGCTCACTCAGACATCTCTCGTGGCATCAGGTTAATTACTCAGCACACTGGGAATACAGCAAAATTCATTGACACCACTGGCCATGCTGATCATTGAGAAAGGCCTAGGAATATAAATATATATTTCATCTAACGATATTAATCTACTGATCCCACTATATGAGGGAGCAGTGAGGCCAGACAGCTCCTAGAACATCATGTCTACCCAGTCAGTACAAATTGTACTTTGTTAGGATGGCAGTTTTCCAGTATAAATTTCTCTAAATAAATTATATTAGAAGAATGTTCCCTATCTCTGTCCCTACTCATTAGTAAAAAAAAAAATAATGACACATTAGTTACGCTTGAAAAGTGTTATGAGCTATACATACCCCAAAATGGTATTAATAAAAACAATAGTGCACTCTGAAAAAAGATTCCACAGCTTCAAAGCCATAAATATAAAAAATGGTGTCAGAATATGGTTGATTTAAAGAAACATGTTTAAAAAAACTTTTTTTAACTTTTAAGCTTTAAAACAAGGAAAAACTATATAAATTTATTTTGACGGTAATTTTACTGACACACTAAATGTCAGAAACATGACACTTTTACCCCATTGTGAATGTTGTGAAAGCGAAACCCATAAGACAATGGTGGAATTGTTTTGTTGTTGTTTTGTTCCATCCACCTAACTTAGGCCTCTTTCACACGGGTGTCATGGATTCAGTCCAGAAGCGTTCCGAAAAATCTGCACGCATCTGCACCAATCCGCACGCAATCGCAGTCAGTTTTGACTGCGATTGAGTATGTTCGTTCAGTTTTTTCTGCGCGGGTGCGAAGCGGTTTGATGCGTTTTTCACGCGCGTGATAAAAAACTGAATGTTTACAAACAACATCTCTTAGCAACCATCAGTGAATCACGCATTGCATCCGCTATTATTCACGCAGACCCATTCACTTCAATGGGGCCAGGGCTGCGTGAAAAACGCAGAATATAGAACATGTTGTGATTTACTCGCAACGGCAAACTGATGCGTGAAAAACATCGCTCATGTGAAAAGCCCCATTGAAATGAATGGGTCAGGATTCAGTGCGGCTGCAATGCGTTCGCATCACGCATTGCACCCGCGCGGAAATCTCGCCCGTGTGAAAGGGTCCTTAGAATTTTTTACAGATCTCCACTGCATTGTATGCAATATTAAATGGTGTCACTAGAAAGTACAGCTCGTCCCTCAAAATTCCTATATGAGTACACCCCTCACATTTTTGTAAATGCATTATTATATCCTTTCTTGGGACAACAATGAACATATATCACTTTGATAGAATGTAAATTAGTCAGTTTACATCTTGTATAAAATTGTAAATTTGGTGTGCCCTCAAAATAATTCAACACATGGCCATTCATTTCTAAACAGCTGGCAACACAAATGAGTACATTAAGATAAACTTATTTGGTTCACATGGTGGTGGGAGTGTCATGGTTTGGGGCTGCATGAGTGCTACCAGCTGTGGGGAGCTACAATTCATTGAGGGAACCATAAATGCCAACATGTACTGTGACATACTGAAGCAGAGCATGATCCCCTCTCTTCAGAAACTGGGCCACAGGGCAGTGTTCCAAACATGATAACAACCTCAAACACACCTCCAAGATGACCACTGTCTTGTTAAGGAAACTGGAGACTAAAGGTGCTAGACTGGCTAAGCATGTCTCCAGACCTAAACCATATTGAGCATCTGTGGGGCATTCTCAACGCAACGTCTCTAACATCTATCAGCTCAGTGATGCCGTCATGGAGGAGTGGAAGAGGATTCCAGTGGCAACCTATGAAGTTCTAGTGAACTCCATTCCCAAGAGTGTTAAGGCAGTACTAGAAAATAATGGTGGCCACACAAAATATTGACACTTTAGGCACAATTTGGCCAATTCACTTAGGGTTATACTCACTTTTGTTGCCAGCAGTTTAGACATTAATGGCTGTGTGTTGAGTTATTTTGAGGGCACACCAAATTTACTTTGTTATACAAGATGTACACTGACTACTTTACATTATATCAAAGTGTCTTATCTTCAGTGTTGCCCCATGACAAATATTTACAAAAATGTGAGGGGTGAGCTATTGTAGCTGTGAACAAAAAATATAAAGTTATGATTCTTGGAAGGTAGGAAGTAAAATTAAATGAAAAAAAAAAGAAAATGGCTGCATAAGGAAAAGGTTACAAACCTATATGTGCACCTACCTTTAAAGGGAACCTGTCACATGTCTGACCTGAAGGCAGCATATTATACAGCAGGCGGAGCTGGGCAGATTGATATATAGTTTCTGTAGGAAAAGAGTCAGTATGACTTGTAATTTATTCATTTAAAGTCCTGCTCATTCATGGGTTTTGAAGTCAGGGAGTCCTATTAGTGAATGACAGGCCTTTTTCTATGGCTGTGTATACAGAGATAGCTGTCAATCACTGATAGGACCGCCTTTGCTGATGGTTTCCTCAGAAATCCAAATGGCCTACAATATTTGTCACATGTACTTCACATACTAGCCACTCTCCATAATAAGAAAGAGTAACCCCCCCCCCAGCATATATAGTGCTGAGAAACAATGCATAACATACTGGGCTAGCTCTCTGTCTCTCTCTCTAAGGCTACTTTCACACCTGCGTTTGCAGGATCCGTTTGTGAGATCCGTCACAGGCTCTCACAAACGGTCCTGAACTGATCAGTTTTGTCCTAATGCATTCTGAATGGAAAAAGATCCATTCAGAATGCATCCATTTTACTTCATTTTGCTTCAGTTCAGTCTCCATTCCGTTTTGGAGGTGGACACTAAAATGCTGCTTGCTGCGTTTTGGTGTCCGCATGAAGAAACTGATGCAAATGGATCCGTCATGACTCACAATGTAAGTCAATGGGGACGGATCAGTTTTGTCTGACACAATAGAAAACGGATCCGTCCTCCATTGACTTTCAATGGAGTTCAAGACGGATCCGTCTTTGTTATGTAAAAGATAATACAAATGGATCCGTTCAGAATGGATGCAGACAGTTGTATTATCATGACGGATCCGTTTGTGAGAGCCTGGACGGATCTCACAAACGGATCCTGCAAATGCAAGTATGCAAGTAGCCTTATCAATTTGTCTGAAATGAATCAGAAAACACTTAAGCGTGTCAGAATTCAAACTATTTGGGAAATTCTGGGACAATTCCAAACGGGTAGAATTGATTCCCGCATCCTTAACATATATCTTTCCTAACATAAAAATAATAGGTTACTGGGCAGACTAGATAGTGGTCTTTTTCTGCTACCAATCCTCTATGTTTGCAGCTGTGATGTTGTGATGATCACTTCAAGCACAGGCATTGTTGGTTAAACAACCTTTCTTACTTTTGTCAAACCGTAGATCAGTTATCGTTTCAACAAACAAAATAAATCTAATGTTCCTGATCTTTGAATGGTTAACTTTGTTGGATTCTCCTAGTTCTTATTAAACACAGGTTCAGTCGCTTATGGCAGCCCCCATCTTATGATAACACATGGGTGATGTGTCTCACTGAATCAGATGCTCTCAGTATGAACAAATTTAACAAGCTCCTGGTGAACACCACAATAATATCGGTCACATTCTGTCAGGGTCATTCCATTGGCAATAGCAATAACAATTCTGCCAGTGTGGTTAACACAGGCTACAGCACACTACTTTAAATTACTCTCTCGCTGTCTCTTTCACTTAGTAGCTCTCAGCATTTACGACAATGTGTAAAGTAAAAACTGGCTAAGTTGCACTTAGCAAGGAATCAGATTCCACCTTTCTTTTTTTTAGGAATCTGATTGGTTGTTCTGGGCAACTAAGCCAGTTTCCCATTAAACTAGTTTTAATAAATATATCCCCGAGTTTCTCCTCTCGGGCCCACCTCACTCTACTGGCTCTTCCCAGACAGTACCTAGAGCTATTTGTTGTTTGTGAATCTGCTGACTCTGGGCACCAAGCCTAAACTTCCTGGGGAATGTGGCTTCCTGGCAATGCCACTATAGCACTCGTCCCAGCCAGGGGCGGTCTTGGCATTTCTGGGGCCCTATGCGAAGTTATGTCCGGGCCCCCCCCCCCAATGACGCGTCACGCCCTATGATGACACGCCCCCCACACACACATCAAAGATTGGGACTAGAGATGAGCGAGCTTGCTCGGGTGGAATTTGCGTGCGGTTTTTCAAATCTGCACGCTAATTCATACGCATATTTTAGTATGTACACTAATGCGTACGCATTTTATAAGTTAGTACTCTTTAGCGTACTCATTTATAAAATGCGTACGCATTCGGACAAATGCAGTAAGTGACAGCTGGGTGGGCGGTCTTGGGCACCGGCACAAGAGCGGAGCATGGGGGCCCCCTTGGACGTCAGGGGCCCTATGCAAATGCATAGGATGCATGGTGCCCAAGACCGCCCCTGGTCCCAGCATGCACTCTATGCAGCTCACTTCATGCTGCCAACTGTCTATAGTTTCTCTACTATAGTTTTCTTTGCAGCTTCTCTTGGATGGACTACAGCATGCATCAACAAGCTTCAGCACTCCAGCTGCTGTGAAACTACAACTCCCAGCATGCTCCTTTCACTTCTGTGGGAGTTCAGAGAACAGCCGAGAATGGGTGCATTATGGGAGCTGTAGTTTCTCAACACCTGGAGTGCCAGAGGCTAGATAGGCTTTAACTACCCTTGTTGAGCAAATTCCTAGGCTATAGCAGCTACACAGACCGCCAAAGCAAAACATTAAACTTGAATCTTGATTATAAAGAACAGATTTGCTCATTTCTAGTTTAATTAGACATTTTGTTTGCTTCCTATGTACAGCAAGCTGCTCTGCTCATTTATATGATAATCCTTCATCTGATGGATTACCAACAACAACTCCTGTATTCTGGGAGTGTGCATCATCAGACAGTTAATAGTGCATGTGCACGGTTCTGCTAATGAAACCAAGTTGCATGCTGGGAGTCAGACAGGAAGGGGAACCTGCACAGCAGTCACTGCTTGGGGTATCAGCTGCCACCATGATCACCATGTGTGATGGGGTAAGCCTCTGTTTGAGGGTAATGCTGACAATACAGTTGTCAGTGTGTAGAGGCATTCACCCTTGGTGTGGATTGTCCCAGCATGAATGTGTTCTGGATGTGATCTTTCCAAGCACGCGTGCATGTTCAAACATGGCAAGTCTATAGTCTTAATATTTATATAGGTAAGTAGACAGCAGTGCGCAGACGCAGTATGTAGATATGGGCCGGTGTCCATCAAGGAATAGGGCAAATAGCCCTTCTTCCATATCAAATGATAAGCTATATCCAATAGAGGTTAGGCTAAAAATAGGGTAGTTGAGACTAAAGACCCATACTAGGAATGTATGGGTGGAAATATTATACAGTTGGGTTAAAGGAAGGTAGTAATGTAAGTAAAAGGGGTTATATAAGCATAAATCCCAATATTATACCAGCTAAGTACTTATCAAAGTCAATCACAAGAACTGGAAAAAAATAATAACAGAGAACAGAGTATGCTCTAGTTATGTATATGGATACGGGAGGCTGTAGTATACTTATGGTGAGACCCATATTGTAGGAGTAGACGTGGATAGTGATATCGACTATGGATGTTGTAGGCTATATACGTTCCTGTGGATAAAGGGGAACATAGTTAAAATAAGTTCATACCAGGATATACCTTAGCAATATATTCCAATATTAGTGCTATTTAATCCAGACTATAATCCTTATTAAGGCCGGATGGTTGTAGAGTATTGAGACGTCGATCCAGGCCATCTCTCTTTCCCTTAGTTGGTGTTCCCGATCACCACCACGTCTCAAAGGTGGGATCCGGTCGATCACCTGCAAGCGTAACTGGCTGACTGAGTGCCTGCATGTGGAAAAATGTTCCACCAGTGGGGCGTCTGCTTTACCAGTCCTTATGTTTGATTTGTGTTGGCATATCCTATCTTTAATTTTTTGGGTGGTCTCGCCCACATAGCCCAAGCCACAGGGGCATTTGATAAGGTATATGACATAGTTGGACAGGCATGTGTAGTGGCCATTTATGAAAAAAGTCTTGCCAGTAGTGGGATGGATGAATGTTGGGCCCTTTGAAATATTACCACACTGGGCACACGTAAGACACGGGTAAGTCCCTTTGTTGGGGGACCCCATGATGGTAGTTTGAGTACTACCTGATTTCCTTGACCCCAAGTCAGAGGTGACCAATGTGTCTCTAACGTTCCTGGCCCTTTTAAATGACATTATGGGCTTCTGAGGGAAGATATTTGGGAAATTACTCCTCAATACATGCGAATGTTTGTAAACAATACTCTGGATGTCTCTACTTTGAGGTGAATAGGTCGTAACGCATGGGATGCGGTTACCAGATTTAGTGGATTTGGCCATGTTAGGGGTGAGAAGTTCCTCTCTAGGTAGTTCCTGGACCTGTTGGAGGTGTCTCTGTAGGATGTTTTTTGGAAAACCTCTCTGCAAAAAATTTTTTGACATGTCATTGAGCCTAGGGGTGAGTGCCTCTGTATCAGAGACTATGCGTTTCACCCTCATGAGTTGGGAACGAGGGAGAGATCTAATCAAACCTGGTGGATGGTGACTATTAAATCTAAGTAAACTGTTTTTGTCAGTTGGTTTACTGTATAGGTCTATTGTTAGTATATTGTCCCTTACCCTCAGGTGTACGTCCAGAAATGGTATACTGTTATGGCTGTATTCCAGGGAAAGAGAGATCGTCGGGGATAGCCGTATTTATAATCTGGTGGAACTCGACCAGATCCTCCACAGGCCCCTGCCAAACACAGAAAACATCGTCTATAAATCGGACCCACAGTAAGACATTTTCCTTGAACAATGGACATGAATACACAAATTTTTCTTCAAAATAATTCATATATATGACTGCAAAGGTTGGTGCCACATTACAGCCCATGGCGGTCCCTGAGATCTGGAGGAAGAACTGGTCTTCAAAGAGGATGTAATTCCTCTTAAGGACAAACCTCAGTAGCTGTAAGATGAAGTCTTGCTCGCCATCGGAAAATTCTTTGTACATTTCCATGGCTTGTTTCACACAATCAATGCCTTCATCGGTGGGAATATTTGTGTATAAACTGGTTACATCCATTGTAACCAGGTAACACTTGCCCCAATCCGCCTTTAAATCCTGGATCTTGTTCAGGAAATCGGTGGTATCCTTTATAAAAAAGATTTCCCATTCTGTGCATAGGGCCTAAGTAAGTAATCCAGCATTTTGGAAGCTGGCTGAAATAATGAGTCACATCCCGATACAATCGGTCTGCCCGGGGGATGTTTAAGGCTTTTATGTACCTTTGGTAGGATGTACATAACTGGGATGCGTGGAAATATAGGGACAAGGAAGTCTGACAATTTTTTGTTAATAATGTGTCCTGTTAGGTCAATTTCCACAATATCTAACAGTTCTCTTTTAAATTCACCCATAGGGTCATGGTCTATGGGTGAGTATGTTTTTAAGTCACCAAGTTGGCGTAAGATCTCATTTCTATAATCAGTCTTATTCATTACCACAATACCTGAGCCTTTATCCGCTGGCTTTATCACAATATCTTTATTCTGTTTAAGATTTTTTTAGAGCTAGAACTTGGTTCTTAGACATATTATGTCTTACCTTTGATAATGGTTTCTTTTCCAGTTTGTGTACTGTAGGTCTTCTTGAACTTGGGAAATGTAGTTTTCTACTATTTCATATTTCTTTGGTGGCATATACGTGCTCGGATTCTTTGGTGGCATATACGTGCTCGGCACGTTTTGGTACGGTCTAGGAAGGGTGTTGACGGGGTCTCAGTTGTGATAGCCCATGTGGGTTTGTCGATCTCCATGTATGCTTTCAATCGGATTTGTCTGAAGAATCTCGCTATTTCCTTATCTAACGTGTATGGTTCTACAGGACCCGTTGGTACGTATCCTAGGCCCAGATTCAGGACCGATGTTTCATCCTTGGTAAGTTCATATGATGATAAATTTATTACCAGGTCATCTGAGATTGTTGTTGGTTCCACTGTAGTTATGTTTGGTTCCGGTTGGTTGATCGTGTTTGGATCGGATCCCGTTCCTGGTAATAGTTCCGCCCCCTTCCTCTGGTGCTTGCGCCCCGCCCTCCTTGGTAGCCTCTTCTTCGGGTTCTTGTATGTCCCCTGTCTAAAAAATCAGTATCACTACTGATACTCGAGGATCAAGAAGCTGTAGGTGTTGTAGACCGTTGTGCTGGTAAGTTCTGGACAACTGTACGATAGACTTGATTGTTCGCGTAATCTTGGAGGTCCCTCTGGAACTTGGTTCTTTTCCTTTCCTCCAAATTTCTTCTGAAGATATTTGTTCTTTGCGTCAAATTATTCTTGATAGACGTAGTTTCTTCTGTAGATAAATTGCAGAAGAGATTTTGTTCAAGCGTATTAATTTCCTCCTTGGTTTTTCTAATTTCTCTGCTGGTTCGTTCAATAGTAAGAAGGATAATATCAAAAGATGCCTTGTTCAGTATGCGTTCAAACTGTAGGCAAAATTCTGGGTCCTCAGCAAAAAGTGTTCTGGAATGTATGGGTGGAAATATTATACAGTTGGGTTAAAGGAAGGTAGTAATGTAAGTAAAATGGGTTATATAGGCAAAAATCCCAATATTATACCAGCTAAGTACTTATCAAAGTCAATCACAAGAACTAGAAAAAATAACTGGAAAAAATAATATCAGAGAACAGAGTATGCTCTAGTTATGTATATGGATACGGGAGGCTGTAGTACACTTATGGTGAGACCCATATTGTAGGAGTAGACGTGGATAGTGATATCGACTATGGATGTTGTAGGCTATATACGTTCCTGTGGATAAAGGGGAACAGAGTTAAAATAAGTTCATACCAGAATATACCTTAGCAATATATTCCAATATTAGTGCTATTTAATCCAGACTATAATCCTTATTAAGGCCAGATGGTTGTAGAGTATTGAGACGTCGGATCCAGGCCATCTCTCTTTCCCTTAGTTGGTGTTCCCGATCACCACCACGTCTCAAAGGTGGGATCCAGTCGATCACCTGCAAGCGTAACTGGCTGACTGAGTGCCTGCATGTGGAAAAATATTCCACCAGTGGGGCGTCTGCTTTACCAGTCCTTATGTTCAATTTGTGTTGGCATATCCTATCTTTAATTTTTTGGGTGGTCTCGTCCACATAGCCCAAGCCACAGGGGAATTTGATAAGGTATATTTATATAGTTCTTGTGTCTAGTTCTTGTGATTGACTTTGATAAGTACTTAGCTGGTATAATATTGGGATTTATGCTTATATAACCCCTTTTACTTACATTACTACCTTCCTTTAACCCAACTGTATAATATTTCCACCCATACATTCCTAGTATGGGTCTTTAGTCTCAACTACCCTATTTTTAGCCTAACCTCTATTGGATATAGCTTATCATTTGATATGGAAGAAGGGCTATTTGCCCTATTCCTTGATGGCCACCGGCCCATATCTACATACTGCGTCTGTGCACCTGAGTCCACACCATCCCACACGCAAGATGGCGATTGCCACTGCGCCCTGACCACAGCGCATGCGCCCCTTCCCTGTGTGGCAACGTAGTTACATCTACAACATACCGCACGTTTAAAGCCTTCTGCGCATGCACACATTGTTTGCCGAACCTCCGTGCTTACACGGACATCGGCCTCCAGCTACCACGTCACTCCTACTGGGCCAGCCCCCTTTCTCCAGGGGATGACGTCTACAGCCCAGTGCTTTTAAACGCCACTACCATGCGCTTTAGCCATATGGCCGACCTAACACACGATGCTACAACACTTCTATGGTAAGCCTGAGCTTCTTTTATGCTATTTCACTCCTCTTATACTTCAGCCTTATTGTATTAGAGACATTATGGTTCCTGTGACTTGTTTTACCTGTTCATGCCCTGAACCTGTTATGAACAAATTTATATGTAGTGACACAAAGGTATTGCCATATAGAGCCACAGATGACTAGTTGCTCTTTAACCCACTTCATACACAGTGGTACCATGTGACTTTTCTATGTGTTATATACCTTTCATGTTTCTGGATACAGGGATACTTCATATAAGAATAAGGGAAAACTGCGATACCATTCTCTATTATATGTTAAGCTCTTCCTATATTACCCAGATAATATTGATTACAAATAGTCCACAAACTACCCCTTTATTTATCAGGGGAATGCCATGTATCTGCTTATCTTGAATCATAACTTGATGAATCATGCAGTGTATCTGACCTAATGTTTTGTTTGTCTCTTATTTTATTGTTTTGCACACCAGCCTGATGAAGGGCCTTGTCAGCCCGAAACGTTGCTCATGTTGTGCATAATGTCCGGCTGAAATGGAATAAAATTCACATTGCATTAAACCTGTGGAGTGCTGTCTACTTACCTATATAAATATTAAGACTGTATCCTTGGGGTGAAGCAAGGGTCCGAACAAGACGTGCACCCAACTTTGGACTAGAGTGGATGTGTGCTGTAACCTTATAGAAAATATGGCAAGTCTATAGTGTAATGGTCTTCTGCCAACCACACAGAAGGTCTAGGGTTCAAATCCCAACAGACCACATAGTTTGTCTCTTTAGTAAAAACCTACATGCATCCCCCAACTCACACCTTCATTAAAGGGGTTTTCTGGGAAACAGAAAAAAAATGTCAGATTGTTTAGTATAGAACCTATCCTAAAAATAAGGAAGTTTCAGAATGCAGAGCAAAGTAGTAGAGATGAGTAAATGAGTCAGAGTACTTTTTATTCTTTTGTGATGAATTGTGTAAAAATGGTGTCCAGTGCCATTTTACTGTGCATGTTGGCAGGGTAAACCATGAGGTAGGAAGAATACAGAGGATCAAATGACACTAGGAGTGCATGGGGGAGAGGGGCAGAAGAAAGGTACAGACTATAATAGACGTGATGGATCCGTGAACACGGACAAAATAGAGAATGCATCCGTGCTGAAAACACTGACCCACGGACCGTGCTAAAACACTGATGTCTGAATACACACATTAAAATGAAAGGGGACATGTGCTGTACGTGGAGAACGAGTAATATTTGTATATGTTTAAATTGTTACAGTAGGCTACTTTGGCATCTATTATACCCGTACTTGCCCGAGATACTAAATAATAAAATGTAATTTTTAATAATTACGCCATGAATGAACACAACTACAGTGCAAACTATTACAGTGCTCAGAGCTATTGCTCAATTAAAATTATCAAGCGTCTCTATTTATATTCAAAACTGTACTGCAGGAGCCGGTTAAGGGGATTGTGCACACTATTTCTGCTGTTTGTTCAGTTACTATCACTGACCCTGCATATCTTCTAAGAGGCACTGTGCTCTAAAAGTCGTTCCCTGACATGTTTCACCAGATAACTGGCTTCATCAGAGGTATCAAGCAGAAATGGTAAGGAAGTATTGTAATATTCGCACTGTAGTTGTGTTCATTTATACAGTAATTATTAAAAGTTAAATTGTATTATTTAGTATCTGGGGCAAGCAAGGGTATGATAGATGGTAAAGCAGCATAACAATTTAAACATGTTTAATAGGGGCAGGCATTCGGTCCCTGTTAAGGCTTACTTTTTGGAGACTTTGTCCCAAAAAGCAACACTTTTTTTTCTCCATAAAACTGTATGTGTTTAAACACCATCTGTACATGATAAGAGACAATTTCTTACATGAAAAAGCATAACACATGGCGGTGCAGTGTGTTTTTTACCCATGGCTATATATGCTAAATATATATGCTAATGCTGTCATTGAGTAAATGCAACTGAACAGAAAAAGAAGCGGCTACATCCAGTAGGGATCCAGACCGCAGCCTGCACGAATGCAACAAATATGACAGCATCAGCAGAGCGAGTGAGGCATGTAAAACATCTTCCTTCCATAGGTTATTACTAGAGATGAGCGAGCACTAAAATGCTCGGGTGCTCGTTATTCGAGACAAACTTTTCTGGATACTCGGGTGCTCGTTTCAAGTAACGAACCCCATTGAAGTCAATGGGAGACTCGAGCATTTTTTGCAGGGGACCAAGGCTCTGCCTAGGGAAGGCTGGGTAAAAACCTGGAAACATCAGAAAATGATGGAAACACCACGGAAAACAGCAGGGGCAGCATGCATGGATGCCTCTGAGGCTGCCTAATCCCAACATTACTCCAAATTCTCCTGAAACAGCCCGGTGGTTACCCTCATGGCAATTGTGCTCACCCAGACCAAGAAAGGCGAGGCACATGCCCATCACATGTTAGGGAAGCACCCAACTAGGTGCAACGAAGGTCCATCACCCATGCCCATGCTGGCACTGCTCTCCTATCCCCAGCCACACGATGCAGGCATAAGCCTGACACAGCATGGCGGTGACACCAACAAGTGACCAAGTTAGATGAGGTAGCTGGTGAAGCACCCAAAAATTTAGCCTGACACAGCATGGCGGTTATACCACCAATGACTTTGTCCGACTGAGAATGCAGTGAAATGGCTTTTGTTGAGCCTCCAAAATTTTTTTTCTTGTCGACCCTCAGCAAAAAAATTTATTTTTAAATGTCAGTACTTGCACCTCCTGAAAAATTGTTTTGAACTGTCTGTTTGACGCTCCTGAAACATTGTTTTACAGTGTCTGTAGTTGACACTGCGGAAAAATTGTTTGGAGAGAGGGCCTGTAGGTGGCCCTCCGGAAAAATTGTTTAGAGAGAGGGCCTGTAGGTGGACCTCTGGAAAAATTGTTTGGAGAGAGGGCCTGTAGGGGGCCCTCCGGAAAAATTGTTTAGAGAGAGGGCCTGTAGGTGGACCTCCAGAAAAAATGTTTGGAGAGAGGGCCTGTAGGTGGACCTCCGGAAAAATTGTGGTAAAAGAGTGCCAGTTGGACCTCTAAAAAATTGTGTTTTTTGGGTCAGCGTTAGGCAAAGACGACAAGAAGGAGGAGGAGTAGGAGGAGTAGAGAAGAGGAATCGGATACATAAGTAATGTTCATCTTTAGCTGCTTTCCCCCAGAGGAGATTTGAATTACGGTGAAATCCAGGCTTTGTTCATTTTAATAAGCGTCAGCCTGTCAGCGCTGTCAGTGGACAGGCATGTACGCTTATCGGTGATGACGCCACCAGCTGCACTGAACACCCACTCTGACAACACGCTAGTGGCAGGGCAGGCCAGCAACTCCAAGGCGTACAGCACCAGTTCAGGCCACGTGTCCAGCTTTGAAACCCAGTAGTTGTATGGAGCAGAGTGATCGGTCCGGATGTTGGTATGGTCAGCTAGGTACTTCCTCACCATCTTTCTGTAAAGCTCCCCCCTACTCTGCCTAGACTGGGGACAGGTGACAGTGTCTTGCTGGGGTGACATAAAACTGGCAAAGGCCTTGGAGAGCGTTCCCCTGCCAGTGCTGGACAAGCTGCCTGCTCGCCTCCTCTCCCCCGCTACTTGGCCCACAGAACCACGCCTTCTGCGGCTAGGGGCGTCAGATGGGAAGGATTGTTTCAGCTTGTGCACCAGGGCCTGTTGATATTGATTCACTCTCATACTCCTTTCCTTTACAGGGATGAGAGTGGAAAGGTTCTGCTTGTACCGTGGGTCCAGGAGAGTGAACACCCAGTAATCGGTGTTTTAAAAAATGCTTCTAACGTGTGGGTCACGGGATAGGCAGCCTAACATGTAGTCTGCCATGTGCGCCAGAGTCCCAACATGCAAGAATTCCCTCTCCTCACTGGCCTGACTCTCCATTTCCTCCTCCTCCTCCTCCTCATTCTCTTCCTCCTCTTCAGCCCATACACTCTCACGAGTTAAGAAGATCTGAACATTGGTACCCTCTTCTGACTCGCCAACATTCTCCTCCTCTTCCTCCTCATCCCCCTCCTCCGATACATGCTGAGAAACAGACCGAAGGGTGCTCTGGCTATCAAGCGACGTATCTTCCTACACCGTCTCTTGTGACAAGCGCAAAGCTTCCAACTTCATGCAAAGCAGTGAGTTTTTCAACAGGCAAAGCAGCGGGATGGTGAGGCTGATAATGGCGGCATCACCGCTGACCATCTGTGTTGACTCCTCAAAGTTTCTCAACACCTGGCAGATATCAGACATCCACGTCCATTCCTCATTGTAGACTTGGGGAATCTGACTGACCTGACTACCAGTTCTGGTGGAAGTTGACATCTGGCAGTCTACAATCGCTCTGCGCTGCTGGTAAACTCTGGATAACATGTTTAATGTCGAATTCCATCTTGTGGGCACGTCGCACAACAGTCTGTGAGTGGGCAGTTGTAGGCGGCGCTGCGCTGCACTGAGAGTGGCAGCATCTGTGGTGGACTTGCGGAAATACGCACATATGTTGCGCACCTTGGTGAGCAAATCAGACAGATTGGGATATGTCTTGAGGAACCGCTGAACTATGAGATTGAACACGTGGGCCAGGCATGGCACATGTGTCAGTCTGCCGAATTGCACAGCCGCCACCAGGTTACTCCCATTGTCACACACAACCATGCCTGGCTTGAGGTTCAGCGGTGCCAGCCACAGATCGGTCTGCGCCGTGATGCCCTGTAACAGATCTCGGGTGGTGTGCCTTTTGTCACCTAAGCTCAGCAGTTTGAGCAACGCCTGCTGGAGCTTACCCACGGCACTGCTGCTGCTCCTAGAGCTACCGACTGAAGGCGCCGTGCCCACGGATGGTAATTCGGAGGAGGAGGTGGAGGAGGAGGGGTCGGAGGAGGAGGCATAGTATGTCTGAGAGACCGTGATCCTCGGTGTGGGCAGTACATGAGCGGCCCCAGGGTCAGACTCAGTCCCAGCAAGTTAACCCAATGTGCCGTCAGTGATATATAGTGTCCCTGCCCGGCAGCACTTGTCCACGTGTCCGTGGTTAGGTGGACCTTCTCAGAAACAGCGTTGGTCAGGGCACGGATGAAGTTCTGTGACACGTGCTGGTGTAGGGATGACATGGCACATCGGGAAAAATAGTGGCAGCTGGGGACCGAATACCGAGGGGCAGCCACCGCCATGAGATTGTGAAAGGCCTCGGTCTCTACCAGCCTATAGGGCAGCATCTCCAGGCTCAGCAATTTGGAGATGTGGACGTTGAGGGCTTGGGCATGTGGGTGGGTGGAACTGTATTTCCTCTTGCGCTCCAGCGTCTGCTGTAAAGACAGCTGAATGCTGCGCTGGGACACATTGGTGGACGCTGTGGAGGATCGTGTAGGCGAAGGTGTGGTTTTCCGGCGGGAGGCGCTCATGCCGGGGTCCTGGGCAGGGGGTTGACTAGCAGAGGCAGCTAGTGACACAGGGGAAGGAGCAGTGGTGTGACCCGCAGGAGGTGAATGGCCTTGGTTCCATTGAGTGGGGTGTTTAGCACTCATATGCCTGCACATGCGGGTGGTGGTTAGGCTAGTAGTGGTGGCACCCCTGCTGATCCTGGTGTGGCACAGGTTGCACACCACAGTTCGTCGGTCATCCTCACTTTCTTTATCAACCCGTCTTGGGTCAGTCACCTCGTCATCCTCCGATTCCTCAGTCTGCTCCCCACTCGGACTTCCTGCCCTGACAACAACTTAACAACTTCACCACTGTCTGACAACCGTGTCTCCTCATCGTCCGACACCTCTTTACACACTTCTTCCACTAAGTCAACATTGTCATCATCATCACCCACAGACTGCGACAGTTGGAAAACTTGGGCATCGGGAAAGAGGTCAGCAGCAACCTGAGAAGTGGTTTGTGACTCTGGGAAGGGTCCAGAAAACAGTTCCTGAGAGTATGCCGGATCGCATTCCAAATTTTCCTGGGAGGGGGCAGACTGGGGAGAAGGAGGTTGAGTTGGAGGAGCCATAGGAGTGCTCCCTTGGGTAACGTGGGTGGACTGCATGGAAGACTGACTGGTGGAAAAATTACTTGAAGCATTGTCCGCAATCCACGACATCAGCTGTTCGCACTGTTGTGGTTTCAACAGTCCTCTACCACGTGTCCCTGTAAGTTGAGACATGAAGCTAGGGAGTGTAGCTCTGCGGCGTTCCCCTGCTCCCTCATCAGCAGGTACTGTCTCACCCTGCCCAGGACCACGGCCTCTGCCCCCTGCAGTAATTGAATGCCCACGCCCAAGCACTCGACCTTTAGCCCTGGGGTTCAACATTTTCTGTATATAAGTGTATTATATATATTTAAAAAAATGGGCCTGCTATACTGAAACCCACAAACTTGTTCAATCTGAACAAGTTAATATATAGGTGGATAAGTTAGAGCAAAATTACGTATGTTATTACGTACCGTGCAGTATGGAGCAATTACACTGAAAGTATTAGATTAGGCAAACTTGGTCTGCTTAAGTGCAACCCAGACAAATGTCGCACAGAGATTTTTGTAATGTAGCTGTATCAGTGAGAGCAAAAGACCTTTTTTAATTACGTGACATACAGAATGTGTCACCTGGACAGAAAATACGGATTGTGCTTTGTATATAGGTGGATAAGTTAGAGCTAAATTACGTATGTTATTACGTACCGTGCAGTATGGAGCAATTACACAGAAACTATTAGATTAGGCAGACTTGGTCTGCTTAAGTGCAACCCAGACAAATGTCGCACAGAGATTTTTGTAATGTAGCTGTATCAGTGAGAGCAAAAGACCTTTTTAATAACGTGACGTACAGAATGTGTCACCTGGACAGAAAATATGGATTGTGGTTTGTGGTGACTAGACAGCTTAACTGTGACACACAGAATGGTTTCACACAGCTGTATGAAATGGATTTGTATCACCGAGATAAAACAACAAAAAAAACCCTTTTTTTTTAATATATATATATATATATATATATATATATATATATATATATATATATTTTTTTTTAACGTGACGTGCAGAAAATATCAGAGAGCAAACTCAGCCCCTGCTGACTGTGGCTATTTTGACTGCAACCCAGACAAATGTCGCACAGAGATTTTTCTAATGTAGCTGTATCAGTGAAAGCAAAAGACCGTATTTGATTACGTGACGTACAGTATGGGTCACCTGGACAGAAAATACGGATTGTGGTTTGTGGTGAGTGGACAGCTGAACTGAATATATGGCAATAGCTGCACTACTAGTGCCAGCCAGCCCAGAGACAAAAAAAAAAGTGTCTTGTAGCCCTTCGAAGGGCTGTTGGGTTCTTTCAATATCACTCCTGCCTAACAGAGAACTAAATGCAGGCCCTAACACTCTCCCTGAAACGCAGCAGATCTGTCCCTAACGACATCCAGACAGCATCTGAGCCGAGCACCGCGGGCAGTCACTAGTATATTCCAGGGTCACCTGATCAGGCCAGCCAACCCCTGCTATCGACATGTAAGGGCCCCACGTGATGCTGGGTGTACCGCAGAGTCTCCTGGCTTGTGATTGGCTGAGTTTATAGGCGCCAAAAATTCAAAATGCGGGAGATGCCATTTCCTCGAGCATGGCGAGATGCTCGTCTGAGCATCGAGCACTTAAGAGTACCGTAATGCTCGAACGAGCACAAAGCTCGGACGAGCATGCTCACTCATCTCTAGTTATTACCAAGCGTTCATTAAATGAAATGTCTAGAGAACCTCTTTAATATTGCAATCTGCCTCCTGATCTGGTAAAGAAAGTAAAGAGATGCTAGTGCCACTGGATATACAACTGCATAGAAACCATATGATACTTACAGAGTATCTTGCATGGGTCGTACTGCTACTAATAAGTACAATAGGACCCTTGCAGGATAGACCTTTGGCATCATACTATAAGATTGCAAATTTACACACAAATACAGACTCTTATGCTGCTGCCCCTCATTCCCACTAGATATCACCACCTGAGGCGACTGTCTACAGTACCTTGCCTTCTAGATGGTGCACCATGCATCTGTTGTGTCTAATGCTATCCTACCACTGTGAAGACCCCTACCCCCAACAGTTCTCCAAATATACTAATGAGGACATGCAGATGGATGAGAAACTGAGCTAATATGTGGTACACTTGACACTCAGTGGTTGTGATGTAAACTGCAGCCTCTCCAGGGTTTAAATAAGATGTTTTGATATTGTACTGGACTGGTTTCTGGCTTCATAATAAATGGCATTATTTAATGTTATCAACCACCTTGTTTTACAGGTATGTCATGGTAGTTGATGGATGTATGGAGCAGGCTGCTGTGGTGAGCCGGCTCCATATGTGGCGGGTGCTGGCTGTATTATACAGCAGATACCTGGATGCACAGGGAATGGCAATCACATCAATCCCTGTCTTTTGATCTCTCAGATGATGCAATCAACATTGATCGCGACATCTAAGGCCTTGTTTACACATCAGTTATTTGATCAGTTATTTCCATCAGTTATTGTGAGCCAAAAACAGGTGCGGGTCAAAAACACAGAACAGTTGCAGGTCTTTCCATTATACCTTTTCTCCGTGTAGCCTCCACTCCTGGTTTTAGGTCACAATAACTGATGGAAATAACTGATCAAATAACTGATGTGTGAACAAGGCCTCTGAGGTAAGGCAGAACTTTGGTTTCCGTCCAGCATAACGGCAACAAGACGGATCCGTTATGCTTTCCCATAGGCTTCTATTATGACGGATCAAAACGGAATGCAATAACTGATGGAAATAACTGATGTGTGAACAAGGCCTCTGAGGTAAGGCAGAACTTTGGTTTCCGTCCAGCATAACGGCAACAAGACGGATCCGTTATGCTTTCCCATAGGCTTCTATTATGACAGATCAAAACGGAATGCCTCTTAAAGGTGTCCGTTTTGATTTCCGTCCTAGGGATTCCGTTATTTTCCGTTATAACAATGTTATAACGGAAAGTTAGAACGGAATCCATAACGGTGATGTGAACGAGCCCTAAACGGTGAAGGAATATAAACAATATTATGGTACAATAAGATAAGCCTTTTAGATGTCTTAGACATGTGTGGGTTTGCAAAAGTGACATTGCCTTGTTTATTTTATATATTTAAGTAACCAAACAAGGAAATAATCAGTATGCATCTTTCTTTCTGGAATAAATCCAATAATTAATCAGTGCTTTAACCCTTAGACTCCCAGCGCCGTACATGTACAGCGCTGGGGCGATGCGGACACATGGCGCCCGCTCGCACGTGCGGCAGGCGTCATGGCCGGCAAGTCTCTGCTGTTTCTAACAGCAGAGACTTGCAGCTACTTAACCCATCGGCGGCATCTTGCTGGGCCTTTAGATGCCGTGATCACACGTCATCACGGCATCTAGTTGCGTCTTAACCCGGAAGCGTACGCTGTACGGTGGTGTACAGACACCCGTGTGGCCAATCAGGGTGTCTGTACACGATCGGAAAGCTGTAAACCTCGCTGATGAGGTTTACAGCTTTCAAAGTGCAATTCTTATTCTGGCCACTAGATGGCAGGCCAGGATAAGAAATGAGCAATTCTTGGATTTATCTCAATCTAGTAAATCCCTGATTACTTATAAAGAAAAAAAACACACAATATATTAGCTCATAATTGAGCTTTAACATAATCACAAAAACTTTTTAAAAAAATGTTAAAAAATATATAAAAGTTCAAATCACCCCACTTTCCGTATAATTAAAAAATAAATACCTAAATAACAATAAATGTAGACATCATGGGTATCACCGTGACCAAAAACGCCCGTACTTTTAAAATATAAAAAAAATTTCCAATACGGCGAATTGTGTGGCGGAAAAAAGCGTCCAAATGGCTATTCGCTGTTTTTTGTCGCTTTTTTTTCTAAAAAAAATTAAATAAAAAGTGATCAAAAAGTCATACACACCCCAGAATGGTATCAATAAAAACTTCAGATCGCCCCGCAAAAAATGAGCCCCACACAGCTCCTTACACATAAATACCAAAAAGTTATAGGGGTCAAGATATGACAAAAAAAAAAAAAAAGGCCAACTTTATAATTATTTTATCACTATCAAAATGCAGGAAAAACTATACATATTAGGTATCGCCGGATTCGTACTGACCAGTAGAATGAAAATTGATTAGTTTTAATGAACATCGAACATAGACTTCCATTGTAAAAATCGTCGCGCGACATTGGTGCGCAACAACTGTCGCGAGTGTAGTTGTGCACTATGTGTCGCGTGACACATGTCGTCGTGTAGCCCTAGCCTTAAGGGTGCTGCCGACAGGACTTTGTTTTCCGTCCAGCATAACGGCAACCAGACGGATCCGTTATGCAGAGCCATAGGCTTCTATTATGACGGATCAAAACGGAATGCCTCTTAAAGGTGTCCGTTTTTATGTCCGTCCTAGGGATTCCGTTTCTTTCCGTTATAACGATGTTATAACAGAAAGACTGAACGGAATCCCTAACGGTGATGTGAACGAGCCCTTAGAAGATTATCCTATTTGTATAGGTATTGTCCCACACACATCAGTCAGGCCGTTTCCCCTGGTTATGGCCACCGTGGTCATGTAATAGTGGTGGCCAGCTTATTCTTGCTCAA
>ONZH01028200.1:0-23573 GCA_900303285.1 Rhinella marina | reverse complement strand
TTTCTCTCAGTTATATATCCTACAGTGCAGGAAAAATTGTGTGGTGTGCGGTACACTAGCCGCAGTCTAGAGAATACGTTTTTTCTCTCAGATACATTTAATACAGTCCAGTGAAAAATGTTGTGGTGTGTGGTACACTAGCCGCAGTCTAGAGAAAACGTTTTTGGCCTCAGATATTAATTCTACAGTTTAGTGATCGCACAAAATGTTGAACCCAAGGGCTAAGGGTCGAGGACGAGGATGTGGACGTCCAAGTGATGTAGGAGGGCAGAGGCCGTGGTCCTGGGCAGGGTGACACAGTACCTACTGATGAGGGAGCAGTGGAACGTCGCAGAGTTTCGCTCCCTAACTTTATCTCGCAACTTACAGGGTCACGTGGTACACCACTATTGAAACCACAACAGTCCGAACAGGTGATGACGTGGATAGCAGATAATGTGTCCTGTAATTTATCCACCACCCAGTCTTCCACGCAGTCCACCCACGCTAGCCAAGGGAGTAGACCTCTGGCTCCTCCAGCTCAACCTCCTCCCCCCCAGCCTGCCACCCCCCATGGAAAATATGGATTCAGATACGGCATACTAACAGGAACTCTTTTCAGGACCCTACCCAGAGACACAAACCACTGCTCAACAGCAACCTGAGCAGTTGCTCTGTCCCGATGCCCAAAATTTAGAACTTTCGCAGTCTGTTGGTGATGAAAGTGTGGACTTAGTGCAAGTAGTGTGTCAAGAGGTGTCGAATGATGATGATGATGAGACACGGTTGTCAGACATTGACGTTGTTGTCAGGGCAGTAAGTCCCAGGGGGGAGCAGAGTGAGGAATCGGAGGAAGAGCAGGTGGATGATGAGGTGACTGACCCAAGCTGGGTTGGTAAGCCTAGTCAAGACAGTGCTTCTGAGGGGGAGGCAAGTGCAGCACCAGAACAGGTTGGAAGAGGCAGTGGGGTGGCCAGAGAGAGAAGAGCAAGTAGATAAGCAACTGTTTCACGGAGTGAAGCTCCCAGGCCGAGGCCTAGATGTTCGCGAGTCTCGAGGTTCTTTAAAGAAAGTGAGGATGACCGACGGACTGTGGTGTGCAACTTGTGCCACACCAGGATCAGCAGGGGAGTCAACACTACCAGCCTTACCACTACCAGCATGCGCAGGCATATGAGTGCTAAACACACGACTCAATGGAACCAAGGCCGTTCACCTCCTGCGGATCACACCACTGCTCCTTCCCCTGTGTCACATGCTGGCTTTGCGAGTCAACCACACCCCTTCACCTGCACGATCCTCCACACCCTACACTAATGTGTCCCAGCACAGCAATCAGCTGTCTTTGCATCAGACATTGGAGCGCAAGCGCAAACGCGAATACAATTCCACCCACATGCACAAGCCCTAAACGTCCACATTTTCAAACTGCTGAGCCTGGAGATGCTGCGCTACAGCTTGGTAGACATTGAGGCTTTCTGCAACCTGATGGCGGTGGCTGTCCCTCAGTACTTGGTCCCCAGCCGCCACTATTTTTCACTATGTGCCGTCCCAGCCCTACACCAGCACGTGTCAGAGAACATCATCCGTGCCCTGACCAACACGGTTACTGAGAAGGTCCACCTAACCACGGACACGTGGACAAGTGCTGGTGGGCAGGGACACTATATTTCCCTGACAGCACATTGGGTTAACTTGGTGGAGGCTGGGACCGAGTCTGACCCTGAGGCTGCTCATGTACTGCCCACACCAAGGATTGCGGGGCCTACCTCGGTCACGGTTTCTCAGACTTATTATGCCTCTTCCTCCAACCCCTCCCTCCTCCTCCTACTCTCAAATACAATCTGTGAGCACGGCGCCTTCAGTCGGTAGCTCTAGGCGCAGCAGCACTGACGTGGGTAAGCGCCAACAGGCGGTGCTGAAACTGCTGAGCTTAGGTGACAAGAGGCACAACGCCCAAGAGCTGTTACAGGGCATCACGGCGCAGACCGATCTTTGGCTGGCGCCGCTATAACTCAAACCAGGCATGGTTGTGTGTGACAACGGGCGTAACCTGGTGGCGGCTCTGCAACTCGGCAGACTCACACATGTGCCATTATACACCAATACTATTTCCCAAAGTAACAACAACCCATATAAACACTGCATATAAAACCTGCCTGGCCCAAGTGTTCAATCTTGTGGTTCAACGGTTCCTCAAGACCTTCCCCAATTTGTCTGATTTGCTCACCAAGGTGCGACTCATCTGTGCGCATTTCCGCAAGTCAACCACAGATGCTGCCATTCTAAGGGCAGTGCAACGGCGCTTACAACTGACAGCTCACCAACTGTTGTGTGAAGTGCCCAGACAATGGAATTCCACATTACACATGTTATCCAGGGTTTACCAGCAGCGCAGAGCGAGATTGTAGACTACCAGATGACAACTTCCAAGAGAACTGGTAGTCAGGTTAGTCAGCTTACTCAAGTCTACAATGAGGAGTGGCGGCTATTTTACCGCAAACCACTCCATTTTTCACTGGACTGTAGTACATAGAACTGAGAAAATACGTAGTCTTTAAATGGCGGCTATTTTACCGCAAACCACTCCATTTTTCACTGGACTGTAGTACATAGAACTGAGAAAAAATACGTATTTTATAGACTGACGCTGCTGTACAGCACACTACAGAATTGTTCACTGGTCTGTAGTACATATAACAGAGAAAAAAACATAGTCTTTAAATGGCGGCTATTGTACCGCAAACCACTCCATTTTTAACTGGACTGTAGTACATATAACTGAGAAAAAATACATATTATATAGACTGATGCTGCTGTACAGCACATTACAGAATTGTTCACTGGACTGTAGTACATATAAATGAGAAAAATATGTAGTCTTTAAATGACGGTTATTTTACCTCAAACAACTCCATTTTTTACGGAACTGTAGTACTTATAACTGAGAAAAAATACTTATTATATAGACTGATGCTGCTGTACAGCACACTACAGAATTGTTCACTGGACTGTAGTACATATAACTGGGAGAAAAAACATAGTCTTTAGACTGTGGCTAATTGAACGCAAACCACTCCATTTTTCACTGGACTGTAGTATATATAACGGAGAGAAAATACATATTTTATAGACTGACGCTACTGTACAGCACACTACATAATTGTTCACTGCACTGTAGTATATATAACTGAGAGAAAAAACGTATTCCCTAGACTGAAGCTACTGTACAGCACACTACATAATTGTTAACTGGACTGTAGTGTATAGAAATGAGAGAAAAAATGTATTCCCTAGACTGCACTACAGATCCCAGCAAGCTAAGGTACAGTAGCAGCAGCAGCAAAAATGAGTACTGAGGGGACTTTGGGCAATTTCTTTTGGGCCTGTGTGGACCACGTGCTGTCCCTTCTGCCACCAGTCGCTGTGCACAGTGTACAGCCAAGATGGCGGGAGCTGCACTACAAGTCCCAGCCAGCAGCCAGGAGGAGACCAAAAAAAAAAAGGTGCTTGTAGCCCTTAGAAGGGCTGTTGGGTTCTTTGAGCATGATTCCTGCCTAACCAACATCTAAATTCAGGCCCTAACACTCTCCCTGACAGACAGCAGCTCTATCCCTAATCTCATGCAGGCGGCGTCTGACGTGAGCAGCGCGGGACCAGATTCTTATATTCCCAGGTCATCTAATCTGACCAGCCAATCCCTGCTATCGACTTCTAGGGGCCCCACGTGATGCTAGGAGGTGCCAAAGACTCTCCTGCATGTTGATTGGCTGAGAAAAGGCGCCTAACATGCAGAGGAAGATGCCATTTCCTCGAGGATCGCAATATGCTCGTCCGAGTATCGAGCATATGCGAATACCCTGATGCTCGAACGAGCACCAAGCTTGGACGAGCATGTTCGCTCATCTCTAGTATTTAACCCAAAATAGGTACTAATCAAACCGTCATCTTGTCCCACAAAAAATGAGCCCCTACCTGAGACAATCTCCCAAAAAATAAAAAAATATTGTTCTCAGAAAATAGCAACACAAAAAAAGATTTTATTCTGTTCAAAAATAAATCTAAAGTGTAAAATTTAATAAAAATAAAAGTGGTAGACATATTGGGTATCGACGCACCCGTAACAACCTGCTCTATAAAAATATCACATGATTTGCCCCCTCAGGTGAATGCTGTAAAAAAATTAAAAAAAAAAATCTATGCCAAAAGAGCTATTTTTTTCACCTTGACTCACAAAAAGTGTAATTCCAAGCAATCAA
Source organism: Rhinella marina (assembly GCA_900303285.1). NCBI lineage: Eukaryota > Metazoa > Chordata > Amphibia > Anura > Bufonidae > Rhinella > Rhinella marina. The sequence goes on along the minus strand of ONZH01028200.1, from coordinate 19,335 downwards.
AAAGTCTTATGTACCCCAAAATGGTACCAATGAAAACGTCACCTCATCCCGCAAAAAATGAGCCCCCACATAAGACAATCACTCAAAAAAATAAAAATCAATGGCTCCCACAAACCAATCCATCAAAATCTGTTCTGCAAAATCCATATGGCGCTCATTCTGTTCTGAGTCCTGCCATGTGCCCCCACAGCTTTTTACCACCACATATGGGGTGTTGCCTTATTCAGGAGAAATTGGGGAACAACTTATGTGGTGCTTTTCTCCTGTTACCCCTTGTCAAAATGAAAAATTTGGGGTTAAAGCAACATTTTATTGGAAGAAATGAAACTTTTGATTCTCATAGCCAAGTGTTTCCAAATTCCGTAAATCACTTAGGGGGTCAAAGTGGTCAGTACCCCCTTAATATATTCTTTGAAGGGTGTAGTTTCCAAAATGGGGTAACTTTTTGAGGGTTTCCACTGTAGGGGTACGTCAGGGTCTCTCAATTACAAAATGTTGCCTAAAAACCACTCTAGCAAAATCTGCCTCCAAAATTCGTATGGCGCTACTTTCCTTCTGACCACTGCCACAAACCCATAGAGACATTTACCACCACATATGGGGTATTTCTGTAAACTGCAGAATCAGAGTAATGTATATTGAGGTTTAGTTTGCTGTTAACCCTTGCTGTGTTGCAAGAAAAAAATATTAACATGAATAATCTACCAAAAAAGTGAAATTTTGAAATTTCACCCCCATTTTCCTTTAATTCTTGTGGAACACCTCAAGGGTTAACAAACTTTGTAACATCAGTTTTTTTATAATTTTATGGGTGTAGTTTCTAAAATGGGGTCATTTATGGGTGGTTTTCATTACATATGCTCCTCCAAATCACTTTATATCTGAATTGGTGCTTAAAAAAAAGGTTTGGGAAATTTAGTTGAAAATTTGAAAAAAATGCTTCTAAACTTCTAAGCCTTCTAACGTCCTAAAAAAGTAAAATGACATTTATAAAATGATGCCAACATAAAGTAGACATATGGGGAATGTAAAATAATAACTATTTTTGGAGGTATTACTATGTATTTTGAAAGTAGAAAAATTGAAATTTGGAAATTTGCAAATTTTTCAAAAATTTGGCTAAATTTGGTATTTTTTTTATAAATAAAAATGAAATATTTTGCCACAAATTTACTACTGTCATAAAGCACAATATGTGACAAGAAAACAATCTCAGAATGGCATGGATAAGTAAAAGCGTTCCAAAGTTATTACCACATGAAATGACATGTCAAATTAGCAAAAAATGGCCTGGAAGGTGAAAACAGGCCCTGGGTTGAAGGGGTTAAACAGAACCCTGAGACTATCACAGAGCAGGTGCATTTATACGGAGACTTGATTACACACAGGTGGATTCTATTTATCTTCATCAGTCTCTGCATTGGATCATTCAGAGATCCTCAATGAACTTCTGGAGTGAGTTTTCTGAACTAAAGGAAATGGGCCGAATAATTTTGCACACCCCAGTTTTATTATTGCAAAAAAAGTTTAAATGATCCAATAAATTTTGTTCCACTTCACAATTGTGACCCACTTGTTGTTGATTCTTCACCAAAAATTTAAAATGTTATATATTTTTGTTTGAAGCCTGAAATGTGGCAAAAGGTTGAAAAGTTCCAGGGGGCCAAATACTTTCGCAAGGCACTGTATATGCATAATATAGATGTTAATTTCAGTAGGGAGGGAAGTAAATTAACCCCAGCCTTTTTCACAGCGAGCGTTGCTCTGTACAGAGTAGCTTCACTTTAACAATAACAAACCATCATGTTAAGATGCTCTTCTTTAATAAATTGTATGGGAAGCTATTACACCTACTACAACCATGTTTTTTTTTTTTTTTTTTAACATAGCCTGTATTTGGCAGACACATACTAGAAAACTTTTAAGAAAATATATTGTGAAATACAATCCATCTATGAACATTGTCAGTCACCAAGAACCACCTATACTTTAATGTTGTTTTCCATTTTGTAGCTTCATAATGTGGTACCCTTTAACATTGCATGGCTGGCATGCTTTCTGCATTATGACATATGTCATTGAAATGTCATTAACATTTATAAAATTAGTACTTTTTTTATTTAAAAGAACCATGGCAAGCTAAAAATGTAAAAATAAAATAAAATAAATGATCACAAACATTGCACTTGTGAACTGACAATGTTAACATAACTCAATAAAAACAATGGGAAACATTTACATAAAATTCCTGAGAATTATATGAATTCAATCTATGCCAAAATGGAGACCAATGGGAGAAATTTATCAAGACTAATGTTTCCTGAACCAGTCTTGATTCCCTGTGTGCTGGAGTGACAAGCACCTACTGTACAGTAATCTGCAGACTTAAGCTATAACTTTGGCCAGTTTTAGGTGTAAATTATATTGAGGCATCTTTTAGGCTGGAGCTACACAGTCACACATCACTGAAAAAGACTTGTGACAAAAAAAAAATATGTATGACTTGTCTGTAACTCGCTGTCTGCAACTACGTATTTTAGATCTGTTATTTGGCTGTAAAAACATAATCATGTCTCAGAAAAGTAACAGGCGACTTATAATAAAGTCAATGGGGCAAAAGTTGCATGCGACTTGCTACCTGCGATACAAAATAAATCTGGTCTGGATTTTTGTAACTGTCTTATTGGGGATATCGCATTGCGACTCCATTGGCGATCCCTAGATCCAATGATACATAACACATATTGCTATGTAGTCACAGCCTTATACAGGTAAATTATCAGGAAAAAGCCTTTCTACAAATGCTCATACAACCTGATTATTCTATGTGTAAAAGGACCATAAGGACCCATGCACTTGACTGTATCCATTTTGATTTTCATGGGACTGCACAATGGATATATGGATGCAGGCAGCACACAGTGTGCTACCTGCATTTTTTGTGTTTCCCATTTAAAATGAATGGGTCAAAAATGTGGTCATGTACAAGGGGCCTAACACATACAATGTTATCTATCAGTGATAAAAAGGCCTCTTTGTGCAAATGAGTTTAGCAAGTGCAAATACTTAAATATATAAATTACAAATTTTACAAGCAACTCAGCTCCTCCTGCTTTATAACCTGCTACTGTAACAAACCAGCGGTTGTGAACCCACTGTGCCTCGTGTCCTACCTCCTCTACAGGTGTTGTCTAAGTAAACCCCTTCACAATAACCCAGATGGTGGGGATAGGCTTTTCCAAGGGGAACACCAGGTCACTACCTCTTGAGAAGGATTGACACATGAGTCAGCTGGTCCAGACGGACCAGTAGGTACCTGAGCAAGGTACCAGATTTACAGAGGTAGCCAGAAGGCAGAGACGTTACCAGGAGCAACAATGCAGGACCAAAGGATGAGACAGAGGCATAGTTAGACAGGCAATGGGTCAGGGCAGGTGGCACAGGTACAGGTCAGGTAATCTGGGTCGGCAATAGGAGAGTCTATGCAATCAGGCAGGGATCAAGCAGGTAGTGGAGTCTGGGAACACAGGCAGGAATAATACCAACCTAAGGAAGACACATGGACCTTGACACTGAGGCATCTGGGAAGGGGGCTGAGCCGCTTACATATAAGCAGGAGGGCTAGGATTGGTCAGCGAGGTCACATGATCTAATCCATAAAGCACAGGAAGTGAAACACACCGGCCCTTAAGGAAGAGCTGCAGGGTAGACGCAGCAAGCATGCTTTGGCCAGGGGAGAAGTGAAACTGTGGAGTGGATCCCAGAACAAACAGTAACCTGAAAGGACAGAGCCCAGGACTGCTGCTTTGAATGGGGAGGCACAGGCAGCAGATCACCGCTGAACACGGCACCCAGGACTGCGGCGGTAAGGGCTAGTTCACATCACCGTTCAGCCCTTCCATTCTCCTGCTCCGTTATAGGAGCAGGAGAACGGAAAGGATGGATTTGGGACATAATTGAGCTGAACAGAGCCTATGGACCCCATAGACTATAATGGGGTCCGTTGGTTTCCGCTCAGAGGAAGAATTTTGAAGCAGAGACAAAAGTCCTGCGTGCTCAACTTTTGTCTCCGCTCCAAAAATTATCTTCTGAGCGGAAACCTAACGGACCCCATTATAGTCTATGGGGTCCGTAGGCTCCGTTCAGCTCAATTATGTCCCAAATTCGTCCTTTCCGTTCTCCTGCTTCTATAACGGAGCAGGAGAACGGAAGGGCTGAACGGTGATGTGAACGAGCCCTAAGCACGAGAATAGCAGCACAAAGCTACCTGCAGACCACACCACATATCATGGTGACAGGTTCTCTTTAAGGATAAAATTAGCTATGTAACTATGTTAAGCACTTGACTAAGGGCATGGTCGCATTCAAGTTATAAATTCCATTATAGGTGTGAGGAGTAGGTCAGGGGGACACAAAAAGACACGGACAAAGTGAGGCCCTGACACTCCTCCCAACCACTGTCCCTGCCTTTTGGGGGAACCCGGCTCCTTAACAGGCCGGCCCCAGCCAAAGACTGCAATTACACTGAGGAAAGTGGAACACGAGAAAAACAACCAAAACAAACACAAGCAGGAAAAAACCTAAACAGGTCAGGAACTGAAGGGGTAAAAGGTAAAGGAACCAAGCAAGTAATAAACAGAGGAGAACGCCAAAGATAAGGTAACAGTAACAGAAACCAGGGAAATATGTACAGAGTCACTGGAATACCGGATAAACACAGAGTAGCTAGCTTAGGCACAAGGCTCTATAGCAGGCACAGATGAATGGCAAGTGTGAACTAAATAGTGGCTAGAGTCCCAGCCTCAAGGCGTGATAGGAGCAGGGATCCCAGCCACACCCTTGAATGGACCAAAGTTACTGGCAGGGAAGCCTGCCAGTAAAACTAGCAAAACTAGCCAAACCTTTAACCCTATAGGAACCTAAGTGTTACAAGAGGATTTTCTGGCTTGCACTCGGGATGAGCGCCGCATAGCGTCAGGACACGGGAACGCCCGCACCCGCCCAACATCCGCTGGAGGGCCGCAGCGCCCCCGAATCCTGACAATAGGGTTCTGTTTTTTTCCATTAATTTACTACGGGGAAAAAAAGTTTTGTCTACAGGATTTTTTTCCGTCACAAATAACAGAAAAAACTGAAACATTATATGTGCCCATAGACATATATTAGGACGGGGCAAAACAGAATGCCTCTTAAAGTCTTCCAGTTTGCATTTAATCTGAAGAGTCCGTTATAGTCTGTTATGACTCTGTTACAATGGAACCCTATAATGGAATTTATACTGTAACTACTGTATATGTACTTGATAAATAATTTATAGTAACTTTACTTTTACTATTTAAATAAAAAAAATCCCATTAGAAATCCTGTTATAGAGCAAAAACTGCTAAACAAAAACAAAACATATTTGATATCTTGTCTTTATGCACATCCAAACGACTGAACTGATCTGCACCATATTTGGAACATAGGTACATCAGGGACATACTGTAGGTACTCAGCTCTCTAGGACATATGGTTCTTGAAGTTACAGTTATGGAGGCAGGTTACTTGGAGGTCACAGTTAAAGGGTTGGCTGCTGTATAGGTCAATATTATGGGATGGGGTGCTGTAGAGGTCACATTTTATGTGTGTGGGGTTCTATGAGGTCAATGTGAAGGGGCGAGTCTCTGTGGAGGTCACTATTAAGGGGGAGGGGTGCTGTGTAGGGTACTGGGCGACTGGGAATGTTCCATTCTTGAGATATTGACAAAAAAACAAATATGTCACATCACATAGCCTATATTAGCCAACAGAAGCTCGCAGGTCCATTATTTATATCCTAACTGACATACACATGGTCACATGACCCCTATTGGCCAATTGTAGTTCACAGATCCTTCAGTCTTCGCCTCACTGATATACACACTGTTTTATATCAACCATTTGATGGTTGGTGTAAAACCACCCAGACTGACCTCTGATGGGAATTGATATCATAGCCTAAAAAGTGCCAACTTCTGGGTGGAAACCAAATATGATTTGTTGATGAGGAAACCATGATCCTGTCAAAGAATTAGATTTGCCTGAAGGCTGACTGATAACTTATAGTAAGATGACACTTTTAACCACTGGTTGTCCAGGGAACACACAGATGCCTTTCATCCTGAGCTTCACTGTTAATGCTGATAACAGTTATCCTATTGAATACTCTTGTGGCTAAGGAGATGGAAAACAAGAGGCAAGTAAATTATAAATGGAGAATCCCTGTGGGCATCTGGATTTCAAAGCAGGCAAATGTCCAATGCCTGTGAAGAATAGGCATGTGAAAGCAGGCACCTATCTGTATACAGCCTGGCAATGCCTACAAATGTGAAATATGCTAATTTGTATATATATTTCCCAGAAATACAGAGCAGCATTGGCTGGACTACAATACTCCCCATGCATCCTAGGTAGTCTCCCTAATGATAAAGAGCACCTACAAGACTACCCTCAAGGCCACTCAGCTAACCAGGACACTTTTCATTTGAGACACTTAGAACTTTTCTCCTTTTGGAATTAGAACTGGTTTGCATGTCTGATTCAAAAAAGTATTTTATGTGGGTCTGGCTCACTCACAGGAGAATCCTTCATACAGCTATGTTGATGGAAAAAATAAATAAAAGAGTTATAACTGTTGATGCACGGAGGAGAAATATGTTTCATCTTGCAGACCAATATAGGTTATGGGCTTCAAAGAGTTTAATTAGTGCAAACACAAGTGTTTCCTGCATTTTATTTTTGACAGCAGCCCAAATGTAAGATGTATGTGTCTAAAATGGGTTGTTTATTAAACTTTATCTTATATTGTGTGCATATTTTTCCAGTAATTTGGATTATACTTTGTCACATTAAAATGTATTTATTCAGAATTTCCTGTTTTTACAGGGTTTAAACATCACATTGCTATTCATGTTTTGACAACAGTAATGATATTTAATCAAAGCCGATATACTTACTCGTTATTATTTCAAGAGTGACTTGCTGCATGTAATTTATCTAGATACATGGCTCTAGTACTGTTTTTCACTAAAAGTTTTTTGGTGCTGCTTCCCTTTTGTATACAACACAGACAAAAGAAGGGTGTTCATAGAAGCATTAAAAACCACAGAGAGAGAGCACACCAGTTCAACTTAAAAGAAAAAAAGCATACAAATCCACAGCACTGTAGCTTAATTCTGCTGTCGTCTGACTTATTCCATTTGGCATTGTGGCATTTCACTTTCACTCTTTTATGATGTCAATACCTTAGATGGGTCATTAGGCAAAGTTTAGCAAGTGCAGAGAAAATTGAATACAACATAGTTGCATTCTCTTTTTAGAGTGGATGCCCCACTGGTTCTGTATATTTTGTCTGAAAAGCAAGCTCAGCAGATGTGTGTAATAATAAATGCATTTGCATTACTTTATCATATCATAGCAGATGAGTAAAAAAAAAAAAAAAAAATCTCCAGAAAATAAATACATAGTTATGCTACAAAGCAGAACATTATTCTAATCTTCAAACACAGAGGGGAAGAAAAATTGACATGATGGTAGTAAACACAACCAAAAAAAGAAAGAAAAGACTTTCCAAAGAGGATAAGAATTACTGCAGTCAGCATGGTATGTTAATTGGTACACATTGCTTTTTCTAGTGTTCTAGTGTATGACTTCATGGTGCTTTGTCATGCAATACAATGATGTTACAGAATTCAGGTCATCAAGAACATTAAAACAGTTCTGCCTGATAAACAATGCAAGTATAGACATCAGCAACCACATAACAAACTTGTATTAACTGAGTTATCAGTGTAGCTAGGACTAATTAATGCTAAAGTGACCTTTAACATGCATGCATTTGCAGATTTGTGTTAATGAAACTGTAAACGGGAATATCAGATATCTGGATGTATTAATATATAGACTATGGGATTAATTTAGATGCATGGTAGATTAGAGGATTGTTGAAGGGTGTGGGGGAAGCACACAGTATGCTATTATTATTCAATTGAAACAAAATCAAATACATAAACCATCAGAAACTGACTCAACAAAGAAGAGTATAACAATGCAATTTAATTTTGTCAATAAAATATTACACAATATAATAATACACAGTCATAGGGGGAAGGCTGTCAATCACTGAATAGGACCACCTCCTTGACTTCAAAGCCAAGAATGAGCATGGAAATAACTGTATAAATTTCAACTTTTGCTGAATCGTTTGCCATAAAATACTTATCAATCTGCTCAGCTTCTGCTGCTCTATGGCATGCTTCCTTCATCTCAGACACCAAGTTCAGTGTGACATGTTCCTTTTAAGATGACAGGAACAGGAAGACTAGTTACAGTACTATGACTGCTGGAACACAAGTACTGCAGATTTTACAGGAGGTGCAGGTTGCGAAGTATCTGCGTAGTATCAAACAATCTCTTTTTGGCAATATCCATGCTCGGAGACTTGGTTGCCAAGTTTATATATGTCTTCTAGTAGGGGTGTAGACATAGCAGTACTTTTTGGATCCATGGCCTGAAGATATTATGTATATTGCTTTTGGAAATTATTAGGAACCTAAGAGTCTAAGGAACCAAAGTATTATCCATTTTCTCAACAAAGAGAAAAGGACTTCCTTTCTTAACATATGAGGGGCATTCATTAAATATTTCCCCTGACTCACTTCCTGTGGACTGAGAGTAGTGAAACTTGGCCCAGTTATTAGTCCTTCTCTACATAGGTGCCAACTAGGGACACACACTTCTCCCATCTCGTTATGCAACTGTAAACACCTCGCTTGTAGAGGTCGACGGTTGGTCCAAAAGCCACGTTGTGACTTCAGAAATCAGAGTCTACTCATCTGGAAAATGTTTGCCCTTCAAAAATAACTTAATTGTTGGAAAGAGGTAGAAATCCAATGGTGCGAGGTCAGTTGAATAAGGGGGATGTGATAGAATTTCAAAGCCACAGGAGCATGCTTCCATTTTGGCAACATGCAAGTTAAAAACTGGTGCATTGTCTTGCAGAAGGTGGACACCTTTGGTGAGCGTGCCACGTCTCTTGGTTTTGATGGCCTCCTGCAATTTCTGCAGCAGTGAAGATTAGTATGCCCCAGTGATCATGGTACTCATTGCTAGGAAATCCATCAATACTACTCCATGCTGGTCCTAAAATACTGTGAGCATGACCTTGCCTGCCGAGGGTTGGGCACATGCCTTCTTTGGAGGCGGTGAGTCATGATGCTTCCATTGCATCGACTGGACTTTAGTTTCCAGTTCATATTGATGGACGCAGCTTTCATCCTGTGTGATCAGTCTGTTGAAAAAGTCCTCCTGGTTTCCACAGCACATCGTCAATAGAGCCTGAGAGCATTCAACTCATTCCTGCTTCTGGAAAGGTGTTAGCAGCCGGGGCATCCTAGCGAGCAGATACCTTATGCATGTGAAGATGGTCTTGGATGATTTTTTTTCCATGGATCCCACAGTAATCTTGACATTTGGGCTAGGTGGCGAATGGTTACACGGCAATTTTCCAAAATGGCGACCTCCACCTGCTAGATGGTGTGTTCATCGATAGAAGAGTGGGGTCGCCCTGGAATTGGAGACGTTTGCACAGAAGTCCAACCACATTTGAATTGACAATGCCAGTTCTTGACAACATCATATGATGGGGAATCATCACCATAAACGTCTTTCATCTCATCAAACATCTCCTTTAGTGTGCGGCCTTTCAAGTAAATTAACTTCATGACTGCTCTGTATTCCACTGGGTGCATTATCAAACCTTACACCACTTCAGCACTTGTATAAGTTATCAGTTCTGAGTTGCAAATTGGCACGTAACCTATAGAGACTTATAGTCATGGCCAAAAGTTTTGAGAATGACACAAATATTATATTTTCACATGATCTGCTGCCCTCTGGTTTTTATGTGTGTTTGTCAGATGTTTTTATCACATACAGAAATATAATTGCAATCATATTATGAGTAACAAAAGCTTATATTGACAGTTAGAATGAGTTAATGCAGCAAATCAATATTTGCAGTGTTGAGCCTTCTTCTTCAGGACTAGAGATGAGCGAGTAGTGAAATATTCGAAATTTCGAAATTCGATTCGAATAGACCGCGAAATTCGACTATTCGACCAGATATCGAATCCCATTAAAGTCTATGGGGAAAAAATGCTCGCCACTTGGAAATCTCAATTCGACCACTTGGAGGTCACCAAGTCCATCCTGGAACCTCAGAAAAGGATGCCAACACTGCTGGAATGCAACTAGGACAGCAGGGGAAGCATGTCTGGGTGCATATAACGCGCCCAAGTCGCACTATTACGCCACTATCACAGCCTCTCAACAATACACTCCAAACACAATATAACCTCTCTGTAAAGTGAGACCATACAAGGAAACCTTCTTTCCTCTACATTGCCATGGACCCCAAGCCAAACTAGACAAAAAAGAAGATGAAATTCTGCACCCCTTAAAATCACGTTGCCTATGACAACCACAGATGGCATAGGCAAGGGGGAAAGCAAATAGACCCCACCCCTAATTGTCATTGTGTGTGTGTGTGAGATGTGGTCAGACATGTCTTCTTTAAAATGTAAAAACAATCAAAAACACATGCAGAAGCCTTAAAATGCCCAAATTGTTGGCGCTTGAGATGTCAGTGACCCGACCTGGCCCAGTGTCATGTCTAGCAGGTAAAGCAGTGGGGATGTTGAGGGATGCATAGGACCGCAAAAGGCAGGAAGAGGCCGTGGGCTGGCCAGAGGCTCATGGAAAATTTTGTGGAGGCCCAAGAGGTGAGACCCGTTAAAAATTATGTGGAGGCCCAATAGGTGAGACCTCTTAAACATTTTGTGCAGGCCCAAGAGGTGAGACGTGTTAAAAATTTTGTGGAGGCCCAAGAGGTGAGACCTGTTAAAAATTATGTGGAGGCCCAAGAGGTGAGACCTCTTAAACATTTTGTGGAGGCCCCAAGAGGTGAGACCTCTTAAAACATTTTGTACAGGCCCAAGAGGTGAGACCTCTTAAAAATTATGTGGAGGCCCAAGAGGTGAGACCTCTTAAAAATTATGTGGAGGCCCAAGAGGTGAGACCTCTTAAAAATTATGTGGAGGCCCAAGAGGTGACACCTCTTAAACATTTTGTGTAGGCCAAGAGGTGAGACCTCTTAAAAATTATGTGGAGGCCCAAGAGGTGAGACGTATTAAAAATTATGTGGAGGCCCAAGAGGAGAGACGTGTTAAAAATTATGTGGAGGCCCAAGAGGTGAGACCTGTTAAAAATTACGAGGAGGCCCAAGAGGTGAGACCTGTTAAACCTTTTGTGGAGGCCCAAGAGGTGAGACCTGTTAAAAAGTTATGTGGAGGCCCAAGAGGTGAGCAATAAATATATACATTTTTCTTATTTACGGAGCAATTCTACGGGCGGTTAAGGAGGAGGAGGAGGAGGTGGAGGAGGAAATGGCACTTCATACAGATGGCACTTCACTTTTGGCTGCTTTCCACTGTTAACCTCTTAAACCTTTTGTGGAGGCCCAAGAGGTGAGACCTGTTAAAATTATGTGGAGGCCCAAGAGGTGAGACCTGTTAAACCTTTTGTGGAGGCCCAAGAGGTGAGACCTGTTAAAAAGTTATGTGGAGGCCAAGAGGTGAGCAATAAATATATACATTTTTCTTATTTACGGAGGCAATTCTACGGCGGTTAAGGAAGAGGAGGAGGAGGTGGAGGAGGAAATGGCACTTCATACAGATGGCACTTCACTTTTGGCTGCTTTCCACTGTTAACCTCTTAAACCTTTTGTGGAGGCCCAAGAGGTGAGACCTGTTAAAAATTATGTGGAGGCCCAAGAGGTGAGCCATAAATATATACATTTTTCTTATTTATGGAGCAATTCTACGGCGGTTAAGGAGGAGGAGGAGGAGGTGGAGGAGGAAATGGCACTTCATACAGATGGCACTTCACTTTTGGCTGCTTTCCACTGTTAACCTCTTAAACCTTTTTGTGGAGGCCCAAAAGTTGAGACCTGTTAAAAATAATGTGGAGGCCCAAGAGGTGAGACCTGTTAAACATTTTGTGGAGGCCCAAGAGGTGAGACCTGTTAAACATTTTGTGGAGGCCCAAGAGGTGAGACCTGTTAAACATTTTGTGGAGGCCCAAGAAGTGAGACCTGTTAAAATTATGTGGAGGCCCAATAGGTGAGACCTCTTAAACATTTTGTGCAGGCCCAAGAGGTGAGACGTGTTAAAAATTATGTGGAGGCCCAAGAGGTGAGACCTGTTAAACATTTTGTGGAGGCCCAAGAGGTGAGACCTCTTAAACATTTTTGTGGAGGCCCAAGAGGTGAGACCTGTTAAACATTTTGTGGAGGCCCAAGAGGTGAGACCTGTTAAACATTTTTGTGGAGGCCCAAGAGGTGAGACCTGTTAAACATTTTGTGGAGGCCAAGAGGTGAGACCTGTTAAAAATTATGTGGAGGCCCAATAGGTGAGACCTCTTAAACATTTTGTGCAGGCCCAAGAGGTGAGACCTGTTAAAAATTATGTGGAGGCCCAAGAGGTGAGACCTGTTAAACATTTTGTGGAGGCCCAAGAGGTGAGACCTCTTAAACATTTTGTGGAGGCCCAAGAGGTGAGACCTGTTAAACATTTTGTGGAGGCCCAAGAGGTGAGACCTGTTAAACATTTTGTGGAGGCCCAAGAGGTGAGACCTGTTAAAAATTATGTGGAGGCCCAAGAGGTGTGCCATAAATATATACATTTTTCTTATTTACGGAGCAATTCTACGGCGGTTAAGGAGGAGGAGGAGGAGGAGGAGGAGGTGGAGGAGGAAATGGCACTTCATACAGATGGCACTTCACTTTTGGCTGCTTTCCACTGTTAACCTCTTAAACCTTTTGTGGAGGCCCAAAAGGTGAGACCTGTTAAAAATTATGTGGAGGCCCAAGAGGTGAGACCTGTTAAACATTTTGTGGAGGCCCAAGAGGTGAGACCTGTTAAACATTTTGTGGAGGCCCAAGAGGTGAGACCTGTTAAAAAGTTATGTGGAGGCCCAAGAGGTGAGCAATAAATATATACATTTTTCTTATTTACGGAGCAATTCTACGGCGGTTAAGGAGGAGGAGGAGGAGGTGGAGGAGGAAATGGCACTTCATACAGATGGCACTTCACTTTTGGCTGCTTTCCACTGTTAACCTCTTAAACCTTTTGTGGAGGCCCAAGAGGTGAGACCTGTTAAAAATTATGTGGAGGCCCAAAAGGTGAGCCATAAATATATACATTTTTCTTATTTATGGAGCAATTCTACGGCGGTTAAGGAGGAGGAGGAGGAGGTGGAGGAGGAAATGGCACTTCATACAGATGGCACTTCACTTTTGGCTGCTTTCCACTGTTAACCTCTTAAACCTTTTGTGGAGGCCCAAAAGTTGAGACCTGTTAAAAATAATGTGGAGGCCCAAGAGGTGAGACCTGTTAAACATTTTGTGGAGGCCCAAGAGGTGAGACCTGTTAAACATTTTGTGGAGGCCCAAGAGGTGAGACCTGTTAAACATTTTGTGGAGGCCCAAGAAGTGAGACCTGTTAAAATTATGTGGAGGCCCAATAGGTGAGACCTCTTAAACATTTTTGCAGGCCCAAGAGGTGAGACTTGTTAAAAATTATGTGGAGGCCCAAGAGGTGAGACCTGTTAAACATTTTGTGGAGGCCCAAGAGGTGAGACCTGTTAAAAATTATGTGGAGGCCAAGAGGTGAGACCTGTTAAACATTTGTGGAGGCCCAAGAGGTGAGACCTCTTAAACATTTTGTGGAGGCCCAAGAGGTGAGACCTGTTAAACATTTTGTGGAGGCCCAAGAGGTGAGACCTGTTAAACATTTTGTGGAGGCCCAAGAGGTGAGACCTGTTAAACATTTGTGGAGGCCCTAGAGGTTGAGACCTGTTAAAAATTATGGTGGAGGCCCAAGAGGTGAGACCTCTTAAACATTTGTGGAGGCCGCAAGAGGTGAGACCTGTTAAAAATTATGTGGAGGCCCAAGAGGTGTGCCATAAATATATACATTTTTCTTATTTACGGAGCAATTCTACGGCGGTTAAGGAGGAGGAGGAGGAGGAGGTGGAGGAGGAAATGGCACTTCATACAGATGGCACTTCACTTTTGGCTGCTTTCCACTGTTAACCTCTTAAACCTTTTGTGGAGGCCCAAAAGGTGAGACCTGTTAAAATTATGTGGAGGCCCAAGCAGTGAGACCTGTTAAACATTTTGTGGAGGCCCAAGAGGTGAGACCTCTTAAACATTTTGTGAGCCCCAAGAGGTGAGACTGTTAAACATTTGTGAGGCCAAGATGTGAGAGCCTGTTAAACATTTTGTGGAGGCCAAGAGTGAGACCTGTTAAACATTTTGTGGAGGCCCAAGAGGTGAGACCTGTTTAAAAATTATGTGGAGGCCCAATAGGTGAGACCTCTTAAACATTTTGTGCAGGCCCAAGAGGTGAGACGTGTTAAAAATTATGTGGAGGCCCAAGAGGTGAGACCTGTTAAACATTTTGTGGAGGCCCAAGAGGTGAGACTCTTAAACATTTTGTGGAGGCCCAAGAGGTGAGACCTGTTAAACATTTTGTGGAGGCCCAAGAGGTGAGACCTGTTAAAATTATGTGGAGCCCAAGAGGTGAGACCTCTTAAACATTTTGTGGAGGCCCAAGAGGTGAGACCTGTTAAAAATTATGTGGAGGCCCAAAGAGGTGTGTGCCATAAATATATACATTTTTTCTTATTTACTGGAGCAATTCTACGGCGGTTAAGGAGGAGGAGGAGGAGGAGGTGGAGGAGGAAATGGCACTTCATACAGATGGCACTTCACTTTTGGCTGCTTTCCACGGTTGGAGAAGCAAAGTCCGGGTCAATCCACTTGCTGTTCATTTTGATTAGCGTCAGCTGTCTGTCGGCACTGTCGGTTGTTGACAGGCGGCTGCGCTTATCGGTTATAATGCCCCCGGCTGCGCTGAACACCCTTTCTGATAGCACGCTGGCGGCAGGGCAGGCAAGCACCTCCAAGGGCGTACAGTTCCAGGACAGTTCCAGCCACGTGTCCAACTTGGAGACCCAGTAAGTGTAGGACGCCGAGGGATCGGGGGAGGACAGGGTTACGGTCTGCCAGGTACTCCCGCAACATCCGCCGATACTTGTCCCTCCTGCTGATAGCGGGCCCCGCAGTGATGGAAGTTGCACGAGGGGGTGCCATGAACGTGTCCCACACCTTGGAGAGTGTTCCCCTGGTGGCTGTGGGCCTGATGGATGTTGTGGGACTCTGGGAGACCCTCTCCTCTCTGCCGCCAGCGATGGTGGGTGGGAAAATCTCCATCATGTTCTGCACGAGTTCCCTCTGGTATTCCAGCAATCGATTCGTCCTCTCCTCTACCGGAATAAAAAGAGGAGACGTTATCTTTATACCGGGGGGTCCAGGAGTGCGAAGACCCAGTACAGTTTGTTCTCCACTATCCGGACAACACGTGTGTCTCGGGAAAAGCAGCCCAGCATGAAGTCAGCCATGTGTGCCAGACTCTGAATAGGCATGACCTCACTGCCCCCACCAGAAGGATCACTTGCCATTTCCTCCTCTTCCTCTTCCGCCTCCTCTCCGCCCCATCCGCGGCTGAACCCAATGGGACGCACACAGCCTGACTGCTACCCTCGCCGCCAGCATCCTCCTCCTCTTCCACAGCCACCTCCACGTCGTCCTCCTCCTCATCCTCCTCCTCCTGCAACTGCCACCGTGAAGCAGACAAAAGTGTGGTCTGACTGTGTAGCTCCGTTGCGTCTCCTCCTACCCCCGTCTCCTCTGCGTGCAATGCGTTCTCCCTTATTGCGATGAGCGATTCTTTAAGGACGCCTAGGAGCGGGATGGTTACGCTCACTATAGCGTCCTCGCTGCTGACCTTCTTGGTGGACTCCTCAAAGATACGCAGTACATCGCATATGTCTGCCATCCATGGCCACTCGTGGTTGGCAAACTGAGGGAGCTGAGTTGGAGGCACGCGTGGATTCATAATCTGGTACTCCATCAATGCTCTCTGCTGCTCACACACCCTGGCCAACATGGAATAGGTGGAATTCCAGCGAGTCGGCAGGTCGCACAACAGCCGATGTTCAGGCAAATGGAGGCGTTGCTGGAGTTTTTTTAAGCTAGCAGCAGCTACAGTTGACTTCCGAAAGTGAGCGCACAAGCGCCGCACTTTCACCAGTAGCTCTGCCAGGTTGGGGTAAGTCTCTTCAGAAATTTTTGGACTACCAGATTAAAAACGTGGGCCAGGCATGGTACGTGATTGAGTTCGGCAAGCTCCAGAGCCGCCACCAGGTTACGGCCGTTATCGCACACACGACCATGCCTGGTCCTAGCTGCAGCGGCGACAGCCACATCTCCGTCTGCTGCAATATGGCGTCCCTCACCTCTGGGGCGCTGTGCTTCCTGTCGCCCAAGCTGATGAGCTTTAGCACCGCCTGCTGACGTCTCCCCGCGCCAGTGCTGCAACGCTTCCAGCTAGCGGCTGAGGGCGATGTTAAGGCACAGGAGGAGGAGGAGGAGGAGGAGGAGGGGGGTTTATCAGAACCCATGCTGGCAATCTTGGGCGGGGGTGGTAGGTAGGCCGTCTCTGTTTGCGACCCCGTCCCCGCTTCCACTACATTCACCCAGTGTGCCGTCAAAGAAGATGTATCGTCCCTGGCCGCAAGCGCTTGTCCACGAGTCGGTGGTCAAGTGGACCTTTGCGCTGACTGCGTACCTCAGGGCCCGCCTGATGTTACGCGACACGTGCTGGTGCAGGGCGGGGACGGCACTCCGGGAAAAGTAGTGGCGGCTGGGGACGGAATAGCGAGGTGCGGCAGCCGCCATCAGGTCGCGGAAGGCCTGCGTCTCCACAAGCCTAAACGGCAACATCTCCAGGGCCAGCAGTTTGGAGATGTGGCAGTTTAAGGCTTGGGCTTGGGGGTGACTCGAGGCGTACTTCCGCCTGCGGTCGAACGCCTGCGAGATGGACAGTTGTTGGACGACGAGGAGTGTGAAGGTGCAGGCGAAGAGGCGGCGGGGGAAGGGGAGGCTGAAGGAGAAGGCCCCAAAGTAGCCGAGGCAGAGGCAGATGTGGAGGTGTCCTGGCTGGAGGTCTGGACCGCAGTGGCAGCACACAACAAAGGGGAAGAGGCAGTGGCAGCAAGACCGGGCGCAGTTTGTATTGCGTTTGCTCTCTCCCACTCAGCCCAGTGCTTGACTTCCAAGTGACGCCGCATGCCTGAGGTGGTCAGATTGCTCTTCTCAGAGCCCCTACTCAGTTTTGAGTGGCAGAGTGTGCAAACCGCGCTCAGTTTGTCATCCGCACAAACATTAAAAAATCTCCACACCACAGAAGTACGAGGCCTCGATGGGGGAGCTTCGCGCGACTGCCCGCTGCCGGGAACAGCTTCGGCCCTGCTGGCTGTGGCCTCACTTCTCTGTCTGGACTGTCCTCTGCCTGTGGACATCCCTCTGCCTGTGGACATCCCTCTGCCTGTGGACATCCCTCTGCCTCTGGACATCCCTCTGCCTCTTGCTGCCTTTTTCGGTGCTGCGCAGACCACCACCTCTCCACTGCTTTCCTCGCTGGACATCACCCCTGGCCAAGTGGGGTCGGTCATTTCGTCATCCACCACCTCCTCTTCCACTTCCTCACTCTGCTCCTCCTCCTGCCCACTGGACATTCCAACAGCCTCCCTTGATGGCAACTGCGTCTCATCATCATCATCGCTCATGATAACAGATGCTGGCTCAGGGTCCACATCAGCAGGAGATGGCGAAAACTCAAGTGTTTGGGCATCACTACAAACAAATTCCTCTGCTAGCTCCTGGGATTCTTCCGGCACATCTGAAAAAGGACCCGAAAAGAGCTCCTGGGAGGGGTCAATGGTGGGATGACTCTGTTGGCCAGGTGTGGAGGAAGGAGGGTCAGAGTGAGACTGTGTGGATGACTGGCTGGTGGACAACTGTGTGGAAGCGCTATCGGCTATCCATTGCACCACCTGTTCAACCTGCTCAGGCCTCAACAGCGGTGTAACCCGCCCCCTGCTTAACTGTCCCATAAAGGCAGGGATTCTGGATGAGCGGGATCCTGGCTGACCCTCACCAGCACGCATTGTATCCCCACTGGCTTCAACAAGGCCCCCAACAGCATTTCCGCGCCCCCGTCCTCGTCCACGTCCTATTCCGCTAGCCCCCTCCGCATTTTTTTTTTTTTTACAATATTTTGCCTTCACAGCCGTGAAATTATTTGCAAGAGAACGCACAGTACAGTTGCCAATTAAAAGGCCTATATATTGTATATTTATATTTCAAGGTACACAGCCGTGTACTAAAGTGAATCAGACGGTGGGTATTGAACACCAGGTTATGAGAAATTATTTGCAAGAGAACGCACAGTACAGTTGCCAATTATAAGGCCTATATATTGTATATTTCAAGGTACACAGCCGTGTACTAACTGAATCAGACGGTGGGTATTGAACACCAGGTTATGAGAAATTATTTGCAAGAGAACGCACAGTACAGTTGCCAATTTAAGGCCTATATATTGTATATTTCAAGGTACACAGCCGTGTACTAACTGAATCAGACGGTGGTGTATTGAACACCAGGTTATGAGAAATTACTTTGCAAGAGAACGCACAGTACAGTTGCCAATTATAAGGCCTATATATTTGTATATTTCAAGGTACACAGCCGTGTACTAAGTGAATCAGACGGTGTGTATTGAACACCAGGTATGTGAGAAATTACTTTGCAAGAGAACGCACAGTACAGTTGCCAATTTAAGGCCTATATATTGTATATTTCAAGGTACACAGCCGTGTACTAACTGAATCAGACGGTGGTGTATTGAACACCAGGTTATGAGAAATTACTTTGCAAGAGAACGCACAGTACAGTTGCCAATTAAGGCCTATATATTGTATATTTCAAGGTACACAGCCGTGTACTAAGTGAATCAGACGGTGTGTATTGAACACCAGGTTATGAGAAATTACTTTGCAAGAGAACGCACAGTACAGTTGCCATTAAAGGCCTATATATTGTATATTTTCAAGGTACACAGCCGTGTACTAACTGAATCAGACGGTGTGTATTGAACACCAGGTTATGAGAAATTACTTTGCAAGAGAACGCACAGTACAGTTGCCAATTAAGGCCTATATATTGTATATTTCAAGGTACACAGCCGTGTACTAAGTGATCAGACGGTGGTGTATGAACACCAGGTTATGAGAAATTACTTTGCAAGAGAACGCACAGTACAGTTGCCAGTTAAGGCCTATATATTG
>ONZH01028199.1:0-54035 GCA_900303285.1 Rhinella marina | reverse complement strand
GACCACACTTTTGTCTGCTTCTCGGTGGCAGTTGCAGGAGGAGGAGGATGAGGAGGACGACGTGGAGGTGGCTGTGGAAGAGGAGGAGGATGCTGGCGGCGAGGGTAGCAGTCAGGCTGTGTGCGTCCCATTGGTTCAGCGTGGATGGGGCGGAGAGGAGGCGGAAGAGGAAGAGGAGGAAATGGCAAATGATCCTTCTGGTGGGGGCAGTGACGTCATGCCTATTCAGAGTCTGGCACACATGGCTGACTTCATGCTGGGCTGCTTTTCCCGGGACACACGTGTTGTCCGGATATTGGAGAACAAACTATACTGGGTCTTTGCACTCCTGGACCCCCAGTATAAAGATAACTTCTCCTCTTTTATTCCGGTAGAGGAGAGGACAAATCGATTGCTGGAATACCAGAGGGAACTCGTGCAGAACATGATGGAGATTTTCCCACCCACCATCGCTGGCGGCAGAGAGGACAGTGTCTCCCAGAGTCTGACAACATCGATCAGGCCCATAGCCACCAGGGGAACACTCTCCAAGGTGTGGGACACGTTCATGGCACCCCCTCGTGCAACTTCCATCACTGCGGGGCCCACTATCAGCAGGAGGGACAAGTATCGGCGGATGTTGCGGGAGTACCTGGCAGACCGTACCCCTGTCCTCCCCGATCCCTCGGCGCCCTACACTTACTGGGTCTCCAAGTTGGACACGTGACTGGAACTGTCCCTGTACGCCTTGGAGGTGCTTGCCTGCCCTGCCGCCAGCGTGCTATCAGAAAGGGTGTTCAGCGCAGCCGGGGGCATTATAACAGATAAGCGCAGCCGCCTGTCAACCGACAGTGCCGACAGGCTGACGCTAATCAAAATGAACAGCAAGTGGATTGACCCGGACTTTGCTTCTACAACAGTGGAAAGCAGCCAAAAGTGAAGTGCCATTTCCTCCTCCTCCTTAACCGCCGTAGAATTGCTCCATTAAAAAAAAAAAAGAAAAAATTATTATGGCTCAGCTCTTGGGCCTTAATACAATTTTTAAGAGGTCTCAGCTTTTGGGCCTTAATACAATTTTTAAGAGGTCTCAGCTCTTGGGCCTTAATACAATTTTTAAGAGGTCTCAGCTCTTGGGCCTACAAACAATTTTTAAGAGGTCTCACCTCTTGGGCCTACAAACAATTTTTAAGAGGTCTCACCTCTTGGGCCTACAAACAATTTTTAAGAGGTCTCACCTCTTGGGCCTTAATACAATTTTTAAGAGGTCTCACCTCTTGGGCCTTAATACAATTTTTAAGAGGTCTCACCTCTTGGGCCTTAATACAATTTTTAAGAGGTCTCAGCTCTTGGGCCTCCACACAATTTTTAAGAGGTCTCAGCTCTTGGGCCTTAATACAATTTTTAAGAGGTCTCAGCTCTTGGGCCTCCACACAATTTTTAAGAGGTCTCACCTCTTGGGCCTACAAACAATTTTTAAGAGGTCTCACCTCTTGGGCCTCCACACAATTTTTAAGAGGTCTCACCTCTTGGGCCTTAATACAATTTTTAAGAGGTCTCAGCTCTTGGGCCTCCACACAATTTTTAAGAGGTCTCACCTCTTGGGCCTCCACATAATTTTTTCGAGGGCTCACCTCGAGGGCCTCCATATAATTTTTTCAAGGTCTCACCTCAAGCTAACTTTGCGCACTCATTAAAATATCTTCACAACAAGGACCTAAGAGCCCTCGATGGGAGAGCTTTGTGTGGGGGCCTGGTATAGGGAAGAGATGCGGCCCTGCGGGCTCTAGCCTGCCTTCTCCATAAGCCTCTGGCCACCCCACGGCCTCTTCCTGCCTTTTGCGGTCCTACGCATCCCTCAACATCCCCACTGCTTTACCTGCTAGACATGACACTGGGCCAGGTCGGGTCACTGACTTCGTCATACTCAACCACCTCCTCTTACACTGCCTCACTTTGCTCCTCCTCCGGCCCACCCGACATACCAACAGCCTCCCTTGCTGGCAACTGTGTCTCATCATCGTCCCTAATCATTTTACACTTTAGTGCCCGTTCCACACCACCATCAGCTAGAGATGGAGCTTGCTCCAGTGTTTGGGCATCAGAACAAACAAAATCCTCAGATAGCTACTGCGATTCTTGCAGGACTGGCGAGGAGTCAAAATCAGGTAAGGGACCTGAGAAGAGCTCCTGGGAGTGGGCATGGGTGGGAACACTCGGTTGATAACATTGGGCAGGGTGGGAGGAAGGAGGGTCAGAGTGAGGTCCCTGCAGTTTCTGCAGGCTATCGACGAGACTGGACTTTGTGGACTTGACTGGCTGGTGGACAGATTTAACAAATCTAGAAGGAGAAGGAGGGGTTTGCCGAGCTGTCTGTAAGGGTTGCGGAAATCCTGACAGAACCAAGGCCCAAAACTTGGGTGGGGGTAGCAGGTTTGCCTGTCCCCGCCTCCACAACATTCACCCAGTGTGCTGTCAGGGAGATGTAGCATCCCCGGCCTCAAACGCTTGTCCAAGTGTTGGTGGTCAAATGGCCTTTTGCAGTAACCGTGTTACTCGGGCGTGGATGATGTTTTGGGACATGTGCTAGGGCAAGGCAGGGATGGCACAGAGGGAAAAATAGTGATGGCTAGGGACAGGATACTGATGGATGGCAGCCCCCATCAGGTTGCAGAAAGCTTTCATTTCTACAAGCCTAAATGGCAACATCTCAAGCGCCAACAATTTGGGCATTTTAAGGCTTCTGCATGTGTTTGAGTTGTTTTTACATTTTAAAGAAGACATGTCTGACCACATCTCACACACACACACAATGACAATTAGGGGTGGGGTCTATTTGCTTTCCCCCTTGCCTATGCCATCTGTGGTTGTCATAGGCAACGTGATTTTAAGGGGTGCAGAATTTTTTCTTCTTTTTTGTACAGTTTGGCTTGGGGTCCATGGCAATGTAGAGGAAAGAAGGTTTCCTTGTATTGTCTCACTTTACATAGAAGTTATATTGTGTTTGGAGTGTATTGTTGAGAGGCTGTGATAGTGGCGTAATAGTGCGACTTGGGCGCGTTATATGCACCCAGACATGCTTCCCCTGCTGTCCCAGTTGCATTCCAGCAGGTTTGGCATCATTTTCTGAGGTTTCAGGGTGGACTTGGTGACCTCCAAGTGGTGGAATTGAGATTTCCAAGTGGCGAGCATTTTTTTCCCATAGACTATAATGGGATTCTATATTCGGTCGAATAGTCGAATAACGCGGTCTATTCGAATCGAAATTCGAACTTTCAAATATTTCACTACTCGCTCATCTCTACAACTCACGAAGCTCGGGACTACCATGCAAGGAAAGCACCCTCGGCGCACACATTCCTCCTCTCCGTCGCCCTGGTGGGCGGAGCATCAGTGCAGCGCACAGCGTCACACCGTCATCCCACGCCCCGCCGGGCAGGAACCACATTTACCCCCAGTCTGTACAGGACATATTTTGCCCTTGACCATAGTTGCAGCTAAACGCGTGGGCGCTGCCGTGAACTTTAGCGAAAACCAACATGCTTAAGGACTTCTGTTCAACATAAGTGTGCAGGGGTGGTACAGCCTTTTTGGCACAAGCCAACAGTTCTCTGAAAGGTGCAGAGTCCACCACATGGAAAGGGAGGGACAGCAGCACCAGCAACTTAGCCAGGAGCACGTTCAGCTTCTGCGCCGTTGGATGAGTGCACGCATATTGTTGTCTTTTTGCAATCGTCTCGGTGATCAATTGCTGGTGAAACACGTGATGAGGAGTAGGAGGAGCAGGAGCATCAGGACCAGTAGATGATGGGAAGGAAACACAGCTCCCTTCTGCTGAGGTGGTGGAGAATTGACTACTGGAGAAGGGGTGCATACCACTACATTAGCTCCACGGTTTCGCCAGGCCAATTTATTGTGATGCTGCATGTGTTGCATGGTGTCAACTTCTGCCCACTGATTTAACAAACTACAACACTGATGTCCTCTGGTGACTTGATGAAAAATTCCCACACCGACGAGTATGGCATTTTTCCACCACCAATCCGTGCTGACTGCCTGCTGCTGCTGCTTCCATGAACCTCTAGTTGTTTCCAGATGGGTTAGCATCTGAGTAGCAGACGGTCTACCCCGGGATCGTTTAGCTCAAGACCTCACACTGCTGCCCCCTGATAACTCACGGCCATGCTACCACCCTTCTGGCTCAGCCGCTGCCTCACGCACAAGCTACCATGATTATGAAGCCCCCTCTTCACCTGGTTCCCACGGGCGATCAGCTACATCATCCACTACTGTCTGCATGTCACTGATGTCACTCTCACCAGTTTCAGGGCTGCATGCCTCGACACCTGCTTGCCCGTCTACCAGAGGAAGCAACAGATCTCTCCTACACATCTTGGCTGCGGAGTAGCTGCTGAATGTCCTCAATAAACTCATCCTCAATGAAATGCGGAGCCACTGGCCACTGCTGGTTCCCTTAGAAGGGCCTGGCACCTGTCTGTCGGAGATACTGTACTGTAACAGTTACTATAACATATATATCAAAGAATGTAAACACCCCAAAATTTGTAGTATCAGGCTGCAATTCCACCCCAATTACACAATTAGGGATTAACAGATTTACTTATGTATGAAAGAACATGAACACCCTAAAATCTATAGTATCAGGCTACAATTTCACCCCAGAATCAAAGCCGAATGGATGTACTTATATATAAAAAAAAAAATGATCACCCCAAAATCTGTAGTATCAGATCACAATTTCACCCCAGTTACACAATTAGGCATTAAAGGATTGAATTATGTGAAAAAGAATGTAAACACCCTAAAATCTGTAGTATCAGGCCACAATTTCACCCCAGAATCAAGACTGAATGGTTGTACTTATATATAAAAGAACGTAAACGCTGAAAATATGTAGTAGCAGGACGCAATTTCAACACAATTAGGGACTATAGGAATGAATTATGTGAAACAACGTTAACACCCCAAAATCTGTAGTAT
Source organism: Rhinella marina (assembly GCA_900303285.1). Lineage (NCBI taxonomy): Eukaryota > Metazoa > Chordata > Amphibia > Anura > Bufonidae > Rhinella > Rhinella marina. The sequence goes on along the minus strand of ONZH01028199.1, from coordinate 49,058 downwards.
CAGGCTGCAGTTTCACCCCAATTACACCATTAAGGATTAACAGATTTTCTTATGTATAAAAGAACATAAACACCCCAAAATATGTAGTATCAGACCACAATTTCACCCCAATTTCACAATTAAGGAGGATTGAATTATTCATAAAAGAATGTGAACACCCTAAAATCTGTAGTATCAAGCCACAATTTCACCCCAATTACACCATTAAAGTTCAAGGCACGTTCCAGAGAACTAACAAGTAGATTTTTATCTAGAGGATATATGAATACCACCATAAAGAGAATCCTGATTCGTGCTAGTAATTCGAAGAGACAGCTGCTATTACAACCCATGGTTCGTGAGAGGAAAATGGATGATCAAGGGGTTAGATTCAATACCACGTTCAACTCAGGACAGAGGGAAGTCACTAAGATCTTGCAGAAATATTGGAACATACTACGTATGGACCAGGGCCTAAAACAATAATTAGCTGTCCGCCCGGCGGTGACCTTTAGATGCGAGAAAAATCTGCGTGATATATTGGTGCGGAGCCACAATGATGGAGGAAATCAAGGTAAGTTGTTTGGGTCCAAGGGTCCGAAATGGGGGTGTCGTCCCTGTGGCAAATGTGTGGCCTGTCCTAACATCGAACAGACTGAAATCTTTTTCGATGGATCTGGTAGAAAGAGTTATCGAATAACCCACACCATCATTTGTAACACCATTGGTGTTGTTTATTTGGCAGGCTGTCCTTGTAATCTTCTGTATGTAGGTCTTACAACACGCAAACTTAAGAAGCAGACCAGGGAACATGTCCTCGGGATTTTGGCAGCCAAGGAAGAACAGGATGTCTCCCAACTGAAGACAATACCCCGACACTTCAAGACCCTTCACAATTGTGATGGATCACTTTTGAAGGTGAGGGGGATTGATCGGGTTTTGATAGGGAAAAGAGGGGGCAATTGGAGGAGGCTTTTGGCCCAGAAGGAGGCCAAATGGATTTTTAAATTGGATACACTGACCCCGCGGGGCCTTAATGAACAACTGGTCTTCTCTCCATTCTTATGATACATATATGGAATAGCAGTATTCGAAGTGTCCTATATATTACATCATTATTTCCCAGACATTGATTTTATATGTACCTGTTATTTTATTTTATTTTAATTTTGTTTCTTTCCTTGCAGATTTATATATATGCTGTGTATCCCCCTTGAATTGACGCGGTCCATATCTGGTCTTGTGGATGTGAATGTATAATACATGACTGGGATTCCGGTTATGACAGTGAAATGTATATTGATATTGGGACCTTTTTTTTTTGTGTAGGATGACTGTGAAAGCACCGTACATTATTAAAGAATAGGATAATGAAAGAAAATTAATCACTTGCTTTTTGCTTATTCACTGTGTATATGTGTTATATATATTACACCTCACTTTGGCACTATCATCACCCCTCACTTCCACCACCACCATTACTACCTTCACTTTGCACTGCATGTCCAATCACGTGTGTGTCTATTTTGTCACTTTAATATATATTTTATATTTTTTATTTGATTTTTTATTATATTTTATACTCATTGATATTGAACATTTGTGTTTTGTGATTATATTTATACATTTTACTGTAATTGATATGTTATTTTTGCACTTATATTGTGTATGTAATCGGTATGTATATTATACTTTGTCACGATACACAATTACCCATTTATATTTTTATTGACCGTTTTCTTTCTTTTTTGTCAATCTTGTATGTAGACTTTGATATAATGTACATAAGAGGTACCGGATGGAGGCACGGTGGGGGCCTATATTCTGGGCAACCCATGGGGTCTCCTTCTGAGACAAATTGTTGGTAATGGGATTTAGGAAAAGATGGCGACCTCTATGCGTTTCACGGTGGTACGCATATATTAACGTCGGACGATCTCCCTATTCTCATCTCGCGAGATTTCGGCGCGAGCGCACCGTGGGTACTGCACTGGGTCATGATATGTCTGGGGACCGTGGAGACGATGCGTTTCCTTCTTTTACTGTGCATTTCACATTATACACTTTTGATATATCCTGGCTTGATTGGGCTGCACAAGATTTGACTAATGAGAAGATGGATTATTCAAACCGGGATGTGACGTCATGCATCCCAGTGTGGAGCGCATGCCGCACATCCTGGTTGAGTTTGCGCTTGGGGGGGTGTTTTTAGGTAGTCACAGCTGTGATTCATCTGCCAGGTATAAAAAGCCCTCATTTGGAGGGCTTTTGTATCCCCTGAGGAAGCCATCGGCGAAACGAGCGTTGGGCGAGAATATATACTGGTGGGTGCCATTTGGCCTGTATATGTTATAATTTCTTCTTGAGCCGTATATCTTTGAGACCATTGGAGCTTCTCCACATAGGTCTCTGAGTTCTGCCTATATTGGGTAAATGTATCGCACTATGCACTTTATTTTGACTTGATATGTGATTACTATTTTATGTTACCCTACTCTGGCGAAGGGCTCTTTGATTGTCATAAGCTTTTTTATATAAGGTTTACACCAGTGTATTTTCGTGTTTCTGTGACGTCCACTACGATTGTGCTGCATTATTCCTCTTGTTATGAATTGTATTTTATGTGATGAAATAAACTTTGTACTTTTTGATTAATATGGATTTGTGGTCATATTTATAGGAGTTTGGTATAATTTACCATTAAGGATTAACAGATTTACTTATGTATGAAAGAACATGAACACCCTAAAATCTATAGTATCAGGCTACAATTTCACCCCAGAATCAAAGCATAATGGATGTACTTATATATATAAAAAAAAGTGATCACCCCAAAATCTGTAGTATCAGATCACAATTTCACCCCAGTTACACAATTAGGCATTAAAGGATTGAATTATGTGAAAAAGAATGTAAACACCCTAAAATCTGTAGTATCAGGCCACAATTTCACCCCAGAATCAAGACTGAATGGTTGTACTTATATATAAAAGAACGTAAACGCTGAAAATATGTAGTAGCAGGACGCAATTTCAACACAATTAGGGATAATAGGAATGAATTATGTGAAACAGAACGTTAACACCCCAAAATCTGTAGTATCAGGCTGCAGTTTCACCCCAATTACACCATTAAGGATTAACAGATTTTCTTATGTATAAAAGAACATAAACACCCCAAAATCTGTAGTATCAGACCCCAATTTCACAATTAAGGAGGATTGAATTATGTATAAAAGAATGTGAATGTAAAATCTGTAGTATCAAGCTGCAATTTCACCTCAATTACACAATCAAGGATTAACGGATTGAATTATACAGTATCTCACAAAAGTGAGTACACCCTTCATATTTTTGTAAATATTTTATTACTAGCTGAAGGACCCCGCTTCGCCCGGGTATATTTAATCTATTTCATTTAATGTTTGTGTGTCGTTAAAAGATATCCGGAGTGACGTCTACAGTGCTCGCCCCTTTAACTGTGACCTCCATAGCAGCTAGGGTGGCCACTGTCTTCAGCCCAGAAAGCCGGATCTCACCGGCCATTCCCCCAAACATGAAGCAGCGCCCCGGTTCCATTAAGCCACACCACTAAACATGAGGCCACGCCCCCTGGCTCTGTGAAGACACAGAGGAGAAGCTGTCTGAGCGTGAGCTACTGAAAGGGTGGACATCCCTACGTCCGTCCAGGCACTGCGCCGGACGGAGGACAGGGAGCCAGAAAACCGGACTGTCCAGCCTAAAGCCGGACATCTGGCCACCCTAACATCAGTCTGCCCCTAGGTTGGCCAGAGGTCCGGTTTTAGGCTAGAAAGTCTGGTTTTCAGACTCCCTGTCCACCGTCCGGCGCAGGGCCTGGACAGACACAGGGATGTCCACCCTTTCAGTAGCTCACGCTCAGACAGCTTCTCATCCGTGTCTTCATGGAACCAGGGGGGCTTGGCCTCGTGTTTAGGGGTGTGGCTTCATGGGGACCGGTGGCCTGGCTTCACGTTGGGGGGAGGCTGGACAGTCTGGCTTTCAGACTCCCTGTCCTCTGTCATGCGCAGGGCCTGGATGGACACAGGGATGTCCTTTTGAACAGCTCACTCTCAGACAGCAGCACTGTGCAGTCTGAACATGAGCTGCAGGGAGAAAGTCACCCTCCCTCCCCTGCAGCTGACAGAAGTAGATTTTTACCTTCATTTTTTCAATCCCGGTCAAATGCGGCGTGGAAGGGGCGTGGCTTGACTGAGTCAGGGGCGTAGCTTAGTGGGACCTGGGGGTGGGGCTTTTAAGTCCTTCTTTTGAAGGTGGCCTGAATTACAGATCGATGCCATAGTAATTTACTGTAGGAGGAAAGTGGGTAGCAGTGGAAGAAAACATCTTTTATTACTACTGAATGGTAAATATGTGAAATTTACATTATATGAGGTAATGATTGATGATGAGTTAGTCTAAAACATAAGTTATATTTATGGTAACCGGAATACACCTTTAACAGTGTCATCCACAGCGCTCTGCCCCTTTAAAGCATACCTACAGCAGTGAACTGGCTAGGTTGTTATGGAAACCAGGTGTGTGTGGAGACTAACTGCCTGTGAGCTTCTATTGGCTGATAAGGGTCATGTGACCAGGCTTCTATTGGCTAATGCATTTTTTGGGAATATCTCAGGAACGGTAGGCCCTGGAGTGCTGAGACCCGTTCTAAAACCTTCCCGGACACCTGATGTACCTGTGTGCCAAATTTTGTGATTGTAGCTGCGACGGTGCGAATTCCTTTAGTGGACATACACATACACACACATACACTCAGCTTTATACAGGGTGGGCCATTTATATGGATACACCTAAATAAAATGGGAATGGTTGGTGATATTAACTTCCTGTTTGTGGCACATTAGTATATGGGAGAGGAAAAACTTTTCAAGATGGGTGGTGACCATGGCAGCCATTTTGAAGTTGGCCATTTTGGATCCAACTTTAGTTTTTTCAATGGGAAGAGGGTCATGTGACACATCAAACTTATTGAGAATTTCACAAGAAAAACAATGGTGTGATCGGACCTGACACCCATAATGTGGTGGTGCACCATCTTGCTGGAAAAACTCAGGAAATGTGCCAGCTTCAGTGCACAAAGAGGGAAACACATCATCATGTAGCAATTTCACATATCCAGTGGCCTTGAGGTTTCCATTGATGAAGAATGGCCCCACTATCTTTGTACCCCATATACCACATTATGGGTGTCAGGTTCCTGGGAAGTGGATTGGTCATCGTGGGCCAGTTGAATGGCCCCCAAGGTCTCCTGATCTGACCCCCTTAGACTTTTATCTTTGGGGTCATCTGAAGGCAATTTTCTATGCTGTGATACGAGATGTGCAGCACCTGAAACTATGGATACTGGAAGCCCGTGCTAGCATTTCTTCTGCTGTGTTGCTATCAGTGTGTGAAGAGTGGGAGAAGAGGGTTGCATTGACAATCCAACACAATGGGCAGCACTTTGAACAAATTTTCTAAGTGGTCAGAAACTTGTAAATAACTCATGAAAGAATAAAGTAAGGTTAAAACCAAATACACCATTGTTTTTCTTACGAAATTCTCAATAAGTTTGATGTGTCACATGACCCTCTTCCCATTGAAAAAACTAAAGTTGGATCCAAAATGGCCGACTTCAAAATGGCTGCCATGGTCACCACCCATCTTGAAAAGTTTCCCCCCTCCCATATACTAATGTGCCACAAACAGGAAGTTAATATCACCAACCATTCCAATTTTATTTGGGTGTATCTATATAAATGGCCCACCCTATATATTAGATATCTTTTCATGGGACAACACTGAAGATCTGACACTTTGATACAAGTAGTCAGTGTACAGCTTGTATAACAGTGTAAATTTGGTGTGCCCTCAAAATAACTCAATGCACAGCCATTAATGTCTAAACCACTGGTAACAAAAGTAAGTACATCCCTAAGTGAAAATGGCCCAATTGTGTCCGATTAGCCATGTTCTCTCCCTGGTGTCATGTGACATTTGAATACCCCCTGATGCACCCCTAGAGTAGAAACTCCAAAAAAGTGACCCCATTTTGGAAACTACGGGATAAGGTGGCAGTTTTGTTGGTACTATTTTAGGGTACATATGATTTTTGGTTGCTCTATAATACACTTTTTGTGAACCAAGGTAACAAAAAATAGCTGTTTTAGCACAGTTTTTTTTTGTTATTCACAACGTTCATCTGACAGGTTAGATCATGTGCTACAGTGCCTTGCGAAAGTATTCGGCCCCCTGGAACTTTTCAAACTTTTGCCACATTTCAGGCTTCAAACAAAAAGATATAACATTTTACATTTTTGGTGAAGAATCAACAACAAGTGGGTCACAATTGTGAAGTGGACCGAAATTTATTGGATCATTTAAACTTTTTTTGTAATAATAAAACTGAAAAGTTGGGCGTGCAAAATTATTGAGCCCATTTACTTTCAGTTTAGAAAACTCACTCCAGAAGTTCATTGAGGATCTCTGAATGATCCAATGTTGTCCTAAATGACTGATGAAGATAAATAGAATCCACCTGTGTGTAATCAAGTCTCCGTATAAATGCACCTGCTCTGTGATAGTCTCAGGGTTCTGAGCACAGACAGCATCATGAAGACTAAGGAACACACCAGGCAGGTCCGTGATACTGTTGTGGAGAAGTTTAAAGCCGGATTTGGATACCAAAAGATTTCCCAAGCTTTAAACATCCCAAGGAGCACTGTGCAAGCGATCATATTGAAATGGAAGGAGTATCAGACCACTGCAAATCTACCAAGACCCAGTCGTCCCTCTAAACTTTCATCTCAAACAAGGAGAAGACTGATCAGAGATGCAGCCAAGAGGCCCATGATCACTCTGGATGAACTGCAGAGATCTACAGCTGAGGTGGGAGAGTCTGTCCATAGGGCAACAATCAGTCGAACACTTCACAAATCTGGCCTTTATGGAAGAGTGGCAAGAAGAAAGCCATTTCTTAAAGATATCCATAAAAAGTCCCGTTTACAGTGTGCCACAAGCCACCTGGGAGACACACCAAACATGTGGAAGAAGGTGCTCTGGTCAGATGAAACCAAAATCCAACTTTTTGGAAACAATGCAAAACGATATGTTTGGCATAATAGCAACACAGCTCATCACCCTGAACACACCATCCCCACTGTCAAACATGGTGGTGGCAGCATCATGGTTTGGGCCTGCTTTTCATCAGCAGGGACAGGGAAGATGGTTAAAATTGATGGGAAGATGGATGGAGCCAAATACAGGACCATTCTGGATGAAAACCTGTTGGAGTCTGCAAAAGACCTGAGACTAGGATGGAGATTTATCTTCCAACAAGACAATGATCCCAAACAAAAAAATCAAAATCTACAATGGAATGGTTCAAAAATAAACATATCCAGGTCTTAGAATGGCCAAGTCAAAGTCCAGACCTGAATCCAATTGAGAAAGGACGGCCGGACGGCCGCTTTATTTTTGCCCAGCCTTGTGATAGCCTGATGAAGGGCTCACTCAGCCCGAAACGTTGCTTTAAGTGGTGGGCACAACTCGGCTGATATGAAATAAATATTCACATTGCATTGAATACTACTGGAGTGCTGTCTATCTTTATTGTATATCAAGATTTATACCCTTGGGGTGAAGCAAGGGAGAATACCAGACGTGCACCCACCTTAGCCCTATAGGGGATACGTGCTGTAACCATTTTTGAACTAATCTAGCCCTTACACCTTGCCATGGTGATGTAGGGCCTCTTTGAGACCTCAAAAGTTCCTTTCTTGGGTTATGTCATCTCAGACCGTGACCTACAGATGGACCCTGAAAAGCAGTTTGCATTTCTTTACTGACCTCGTCCTCACAGTCACAGCCTAAGAGCCATTCACCAATTTTTGGGTTTTGCTAGTTATTCTAGGCAATTTATCCCACATTTCTCTAAGCTCATCGCACCTGTCTCTGCCCTCACCAGAAAAGGGGTGAACACCAAGTACTGAACACCTCAAGAAAACGATGCATTCCAAGCGCTAAAGAAAGTCTTCTCTTCTGCCTCCATCTTGCATTGGCTCTGGCTCCCTGACATCACCAGGCAGTTCTTCTTAGAGGTAGATGAGTTTTCAGTAAGTGTTGGAGCAGTGCTGACCCAGAAGAGCTCCAGTGGCAAGACATATGTATTTTTCCCCAAGGTGTTTTGTCCAAGCCTGCCACTATTGGTGGCCTATACTTTCCCGGTGTAACAGGCAAGAGTATACCTACAGTCCAGACTATACCTGGGTATAAATTGGCCTAGGCCAAAATATATCTGAGGTATAAATTAGCCTAGTTCATTTCATACTCAGTAGCATTGAGTGATATACACAAGAATGACTTAATTTTTCAACATTTTATTGAGGATTCAGCTTTTTCTGGTAAGTTAAGCGAGAAAGCTAACTGACTCTTAAAACTCTAAATACATATACTTTTATTACTTCAACCAGAAAAACTTGAATGTTCATAATATAACAAAAGTCAAATACAACAAAAAACTTAAACTTTTAAAGGTGGCTTTACATGGGGCGATTATCGGCCAAATGATTATAGGTTACCTGATCAGTGCATGACGTGTCATACACTAATCAGGTGACCCAGAAGCCCCGCGGGGATAGGAGACAGCACGGAATTCAAAAGCTGCAGCCAGAGAAGCGAGAAATGGTGGCTGGAGGAGACATTGAGGAGGGACGGAGGAGGGCAGTGTTTTTTTTTTTCAGTGATTTTTCATTAGCGATAAGTCACTTATGGCTCGAAGCAAGGGACAACTATCCAGGACAACAAAACGCCCAATAGTCATCCCATGTATTGGGACCTTTAGACTAGCAAGTCCTTGCTTCAATATAAAAGTTTAAAGGTAAACACTAATAGCATTAAAATGAGCATGCATATTAGATAAAGTGCATGTTCTGTTGTTGACTGCAAATTGAAGCTCGCAGGATATGTCAACCAATCCATGGAGTCACCGACATTTGTGTAGATGATGATGTTGCAACTCCACAAATTCACTGTGGCCATGATCTCCACATCAGTTGCCCAGACTCCATCACTAGACATTCCAGAAATGTTCACATATTCATTCACATTTTGGTTCAAGTAGTCCTGTAGTTTTTGTCAAGTCAGTTTTCATGTGGTGGATGACTTTATCTCTGAGAAGGGAGTGGTTGTCCTCTGTTTCTGTCAGGATGTAGCTGATGGCCCAGAAGCAGCAGTTACCATCACCTTTGGTTTTAAATGTACGCCGTGGTTGTCCAAGGTCCCTCGTGCATCCATAGTGTACAACCCTACCAAACGTAAGGCCAAGAAAGGTGTTATGATACTTCCTTCCTGAACTTGTTAGTCAGTTGAAAGTCTTAGTTTGCTTGTGTTTCTGTGTGGCAGAGTCACTGTGACAATCATCATGGGACTGGGGTGGTGGTGAAGTCTCTTCACCTTAGTAAATCTTAAGGTTGCTGGCAAGGTAGGTGTTGCTCAGTATCTTGCCAGTCTTATTATTCTTAGTATTAAGTTTTACCCATCCCTTGGTCAAGGATTCCACAACTAAGTAAGGTCCCATCCAGTGTGGTTCCATCTTTGAACCCATGTGATGAATATGGCATTAATTCTTGATATAAACAATGGTAACAGCAGCGTTTTCTTCGTTGCTGTTGTGTCTGTGATCAAAGGCATGCTTCTGGTTTCTGGACAAAGTGGATGTTGGTACTGATGGTTGAGCGGAGCTTTAAGAACAGTTGTCAATGTATTTAGCACATCAGGGTTGGCATCATTTGAAACGGACATGGGGTCCACAGTGTCATTTGCTGATGGATTGAGGTCCATAGGAAGCTTGGCCTTCCATCCATACATGACCTCAGTCATGTTTGGAGTGCACTTGGTTGAGGCATGCACAGATGTGTGAGAACACCACAGATGAACTGATCCCAGTTGTTTCCTTGGTCATTTACAAGCTTACTAAGAGATTCTTTGAGCACTCAATTGTCATGTTCCCGTTGGCCATTTGTTTGAGGGTGGTAGGCAGATAAAATGCGGTGATCTGTTTGAAAATGCTCCATCAGGTTGTTGATGATCGAGTTCACAAACTCTCATCCCTGGTCACTAATCAGAGTGTCCATAGAGCCAAGGCGGCAAATAGCACAAAAAAATTGGTACTGACTTGCCACTTATCTGGATCAGCTGTTGTTTCAGTACACTTACAGAAATCAGCGGCAGCAACTATATATTTGTTGCCATCTGATGTTTCCTGAACAGGACCGATCATATCAATCACGACTAAGCTCCATAATTTTCCAGGCACTATTGTACTGTTGAGAGGTGGAGCTTCCTTGCTGATTTTGGGATTTATGACAAAACAGGCTTTGACATGTTGGTGAACATGGTTTTTCATTCCCTTCCAGTAATAACGGTCAGAGATTTTTTATCTGGCAAATTTGGCAGTCAGCTTTTAGTGAGAACCTCCTTTTCCCAATGGTAAAGAATTCCTCCATCTGCTCCATATGGCTTAGATGTTTGTCTGAATGGGGACTTGGCATTTACACGTTTCTCTGGAGGTAGGTCATAAATCCACTGGGGTACTTTTATTGTGTTACAGTATAGAATCTCAGAAACTTGTCATACAGTTGGTCTTCTATGGTTGTCAAAATTGGACAAAGTTTGGTGTCATAGAGAGCAGATAGAAACATACATAACATTAATTATGTAACTCCTCCTTTTGCCTGTGTCAGATTCGTCTTGGCAACATACTTCAAAGGACTTTATTACAGATCTGCCTCCATCCTCCAGTTGAATTGAGATCTGTGTAGTAGAGGACTGGTTCTCTTTCTGTCTACATGGTTTGCCCTAGCAAATTGTGACTAATCAGTGAGTTAGATTCACGTCATCCAGGTTCTGAAGGTCCCTCTGTAGTTTGCTAATTGTCAAGTTGGATTTCTCTTCAGCAAATCATCCTCAGTCCCATGGGCAAGTAGAAAACATTTACTAAGTATTGGAGAATTATCTGGACATTTTCATCTCTTCCTGATATGACAGCCACGTACCTTTGCTCTTCTGGGCCAAATTCTCTTATAATAAGCACTGGTGAATCTACTGGTAATTCTACATTGTATATAGATAACATCAGCAGGAGAATAAATCCTTGCTATTCCAGGTAACTTCATGCATGAAGAGATCTGCTGACGCAGGCTGCCATCACATTTTCCATCAGAAAAAGTCTGAGAATCCTCCAAAAACATCTGTTGGAGGGTGCCTCTTACATGTTTGCTCCTCAATTTTTAGGATCTTTTGAGGTTTGAAACATATCAACCCAGTCTGCCATAAGTTATACTTTCCATCTTCTCTGCACATTTCCAAACCTTTCCATGTTTCACATATTAAACAGTCGATGCTCAATCACTGCTCCAGATTTTCTGTTTCCTTGATGTCAAGAAAGTTACGAGGAAAACATTCCATTTCATGAAATGGAAGGTATTTGGCCCTGAGGAGAGTTCATGCTGAGATTATCAATGCACCAGTTCTTCTCAGAAAATTCCATCTACAGACTGGACTAAAGAAGAGGAGGTGAAAGGATGGGGGTATTGTGATGCTGGCATTCTGTGGCCTTACCTGTGTACTTTTTGGGTCATGCACTCTTAATGGCTCTAAGGGCTAGCATGATCATAGACTAATCTGTCCCCAGCCTATAGTTGCATTCCCTGGGTTATATAGGGCACTTACACATATGAGAAGATGTCTGAGCAAATGTTTCTAACTTGTCTAGTCCTGCGAAGCTATACTATAGTATTGTTCCAACCTCTGATTTCCAACCTCGGTCTTTTTACTGTATTGATCTTGTACTTCCTCTTATGGCCACTGGGTGATCACCATATTGAGCCTATGCTGTCAAAACTGATCTATTGCCTTTTTACAATAATGCACAAACTCTGCCTGTACTGACCTCAGTTTGCCCTCTAACCATGCTTTTGCCTCCCCTGTAGTGCAACACACAGGTGTCTCTTGACCAGCCTCTGTCGTCAGCTTCTGAATGGAGAATACTAGATTTAGCAGACTGTTGGCACCTGAAGCAAAGTTCAGACTGATGTATGGCGGTGAAAGAGTGAAAATCAGGGGTCCACCCTGACAATGCGAAGCACTATTCCAAATCCATTCAGTGGCACAGTGGGACAACACCCACTGCATTACAGTACTGTGGATACAGGAATAATTTCATACTGAGACATGGAATAATTAAATAGGCACAACGAAAATAAAATGAAAATTCAGACTTGTTACTATAGAAAAATAATTCCAAAGATGTTTAATAGCATGTGTGATTGTTTTTACTTACCGGAAACATTTTGAAGATTTGTAATTTATACGTCCTTATTCCTTTTCCAATTTTATAGCAAGGTACAATAAGAGTAATGTTTCTGAGGTACTGTGCAAATAAAATTATCAGTGTCAAGACCCTGAAAGACAGTAACAATCAATAGATCATCATCAGTCCATGCATAATAAAATGCAAATATTTCCATAACTTCCATCTCTGTAGCTGCCACTTCTGGTTATGGCCAGGGTTGCCCAACTCCTTTTCAGTTATCAACCCAACATTTTTTACAAACCTACAGATGTAGCAGGCATTAAAGTGATTCCTGACGCATTAGCACACAAGCTTATCACGCTGGCTTAGTTTAACAATGTGCAAAGCTTGCTACACTGTTAGGTTTATACATTAACCCACTGATGTCAACGCTTGTTAAATCTACATTCCCCATCTTTACACTTCTATATAGTCCATGCCCCAAAAAAGCACGGCTTCATGAGGGATCAGTCCCGTCAAAGTAATTTAATCAGTTTCTATTTCAAATTCTAGACTTGACTAGGGCGAGTCAATGGATGTCATATAGCTGGCCACATAAAAAGTTAGTACATAAAATGAGAATGCATGGACTGGGGAAAATATGAGTATGTAGGTTGGTAACTGACTCAGTGATAAAAATCAGAGGGTGGTTATTAATCCTTAGAATATCGGAGGTTTTTATCGTTTTTGCGTTTTTAAGAGCTTATTTTTTGCGGGACAAGTTGTACTTTCTAATGCTACCATCTGATACAGCATACAATGTAGTGGAAAATGTGAAAAAAAATTCCAAATATGGTGGAATTGGAAAAAAACACAATCCCTCCACTGTTTTATGGGTTTTGTCCCTACGGCTCATTTTTTGAGGGACAATCTGTAGTTTTTATTGATACCATTTTGGAGTGTGTGTGTGACTTTTTGATCACAATTTATTAAATTTTTTGGGTAAGAGAAGCGATGATAATAATGGCGTTTTTGGACGATGATCCCCATGATGTTTATATTTTTTGTTATTTATGTTTATTTTTTATTCTATAGAAAGGTGTGTGATTTAAACTTTTAAATTTACAATTTTTTGTATATTTTTTAACAGTTTTTTAATTTTCTTTTTATGGTTTTGTAGCTCATGTTTGAGGCTACAAAACGCTGTATTTTATTTTCAATTCTGTACCAATATGTTTATTATATATCCATATTGGTACAGAATTGCTCATTTCATATGTTGGCCTACCACCTGCTGGCCAAAATAATAATTGCAGCTTTAATACCCAGCGTATTGGAAATCAATTACTGGCATAATCATTGGCCGCAGAGGATGACAGTAAGAAGCCCAGAAACGCAAGCTTCTGGGTTTTTCACTCTTTAGATGCTGTGATCACACTTAACCATGGCATCTAAAGGCTTTATTGACTGCAATTTGCATTATTATCTGTTGCGGTCATTAGCCACGGGTCTCTGCTGTTTGAAACAGCAGAGACCTGCAGAACATGGCACCTGCTGCACCATGTTTGCCCATCGCTCCAGCGCCACACATGTACACTGCAGGTAGAGAACAGGTTAATGGTACATACTCAGATTGGGTTGGTCACCATCACTAGTGGGGTACCACAGGGGTCAGTATTGGGCCCTATTCTCTTTAATATATTTATATATGTAGAAGATTTTCACAGTAAGATATCAATTTTTGCAGACGATACTAAACTGTGTAAAGTACCATATTTAACACAAAAGAGGACAGTATACTGCTACAGATGGATCTGGTTAGATTGGAGGCTTGGGCATAGAAGTGGCAGATGAGGTTTAACACTGACAAATGTAAGGCTATGCACATAGGATGGAATAATGAAAGTCACCAGTACATACTAAATGGTAAAACACTGGGTAAACTGACATGGAGAAGGACTTAGGAATTTTAATGGACAGCAAACTTAACTATAGAAACCAGTGTCAGGTAGCTGCTGCCAAGGCAAATAATACTATGGGGTGCCTCAAAAAGCACATAGATGCATGTGATAAGAACATAGTCCTGCCACTTTACAAATCACTAGTCATACATGGAGTATTGTGTACAATTCTGGACTCCTGTGAACAAGGCAGACATAGCAGAGCAGCACAGAGGTCAGCACAGAGATCTCTCCCATGATCTATTTATACTTAGGACTGTGACTGTGACGAGGGGACATCCTCTGCGTCTGGAGGAAAGAAGGTTTGTACACAAACATAGTTGAGGATAATTTACTGTAAGGGCAGTGAGACTATGGAACTCTCTGCCAGAACATGTGGTGTGGTGAACTCACTTAAAGAGTTACAGGTTATAGTTAATAAGATTTCTAGAGCTGTCATTGAAGTTAGAAGGATTTTTTCCCCTAAAACATGTGTCGGGGTCCCTTGGAGATGCCACTAGCCGGGTCTATATTGTGTATATGTTGTGTATCATGTTTTTTTTTATTATTATTTAGATGGAGGAGTCACATGATTTGATTTTGTATTTATTTAATCTTGTTTTCCATCCCACCTTTTCCACTACTTGCAATGCTATCACTTGATGTCCCGTCATGTTTTGTGCACTCTCCATGTGGTTGTGTTTGCCTTTGGCAATTTATGCATCTATTTATTTGCTTTATCGATTTCAATAAAGATATAGTTTTTGGATGTACATTTTTGTATTATATTTGTGTATATGCCTGAGCTATTCATTTTTACACTCTCGTTATATTTGTGTTCTACGTATTCCAGTTTTGTGTTTTATTGCTCATTGGTATCAGTTGTCACTAATCAAAGATTCTGTGACTGGACCTTATCAATGTCGTGCTTTCCAAGGTGTCAGCACGAGCCAAAAAGCACCATCTCAGCCTAAACGCCATATTGCCTAAGCGCTTGGCACTTAATCATGGCAGTTGTATAACATGCTTCTTTCCTCTCTTCACACAGGTATGTCTGCATTGCATTTGGATGATACTGCTCCACTCAGCTTTCCCCAAGCCAAATTGTGCAGCTTCCATCTTCCCTGGTATGTCTGCATTGCATTTGGACAATACTGCTCCACCCAGCTTTCCCCAAGCCTAATTGTGCAGATTTCCTCTTCCCTGGTATATAACCCTGCATATTCATCCATGTATACTATTTTCTGCAAGTGGGATGTTATTGTGCTTATATCTATAGATCTTCTTCCAATTGACCTTATGTAATTTATGTGACTGTTTTAACGCTTGTCATCTGTAGTGATTTTATGGCCTATCCAGATCCTTAGCTCTGTTTGTTTACCTACATATATCATCTCTTCTCATGTGCCTTGCCTAAGTGATTAATTGATTAATGAGCTAAATTACCGCTAGCTCTATGATGACACTCCCTATAAATATAAACACCTTCTAAGGTGAAGCCCTCGGGGGTCAGCATGAGTCAAAAAGCACCATCTCTGCCTAAGCGATTGGCAGTTAATCGTGCCAGTTAGGCAAGAGACAGAGACACTATGTGTACTACTCAAACAAAGTTAAACACAGCACAGGTATGTTACAGTATTGTTTCACCCAGGTTCTTGCTACAGTTCTCATTGCTATGGCTGTCTACCTTCAGAAACAACCACACCTTCCACCCTCTGTCCCTTCTCTCCACATCAGTCCCTCTCTCCTTCCCTCCCCCTTGTTCAGTTCACATACACTTTATACCCTCATACATTACCCTGACCCATCTTCCTCCATGGTGCAGCATAAAAAACACCAATATAAATCTTTCAACCACTTGCTATCCCTTTCTGTTCTCCTGCTACTAGATGCAGGGGATATTTCACTGAACCCTGGCCCTCCCTCTGTTGTTAACTTCAGTTTCTCCTTTGCCACACAAAGAAACCCCGAAAATCTTATGAATGTTCATTGCACTCCAGTCTCTTAACTGCACACTCTGGAACGCATGGTCAGTTCATAAAAACTACCCACAATCCATGACTTCTTCCTCTCATACTCTGAACTTGCTGGCCCTTACAGAAACCTGGCTTCAATCCTCTGACACTGCTTCCCCTACTGCCTTATCCTATGGTGGACTTCACTCCTCCCATACCCCCAGACCTAATGAGGCATGGTGGTGGAGTAGGCATAATACTTTCTCCACAGTGCACATTTCAGGTCATTCTCCCCGTACCCTCTCTCACATTCCACTCTTTTGAAATCCATACTGAGAGTTGGTTGTCTATAGTCCCCCATGCTCCCCCCACCAATTTCTTTATTACTTTGCCGCCTGGCTTCCTCACTTCCCATCTTCTGAATCACCAACTCTTATTATAGGTGATTTTAATATCACCATTGATGATCCTATCTCCCCATCAGCCTCTCACTTTCTTTCTATAATTTCCTCTCTTGGCCTCACAACTTACTTCCTCTGCCACACATGACCAGGGCAATACACTAGATCTAGTCTTCTTCCATCACTGTTCAGTCTCAAACTTTACTAACTCATCCTTTCCACTTTCTTTGGCATGGGGAGGGGTGGTGTTTCAGTTTTTGCCTCAGGCAGCAGGAAGGTTATGTGTTCATCTGCCCCTGGCCACAAAGCATGAGGGAAGGGGGGCCCAAACAGAACTGTTGCAAAAGGGCCCATGAGCCTTTAGCTACGCCCCTGCTTGAACTCTAAATTCCTTGAACATCTTGTCTACTCTCGCTCAATAAGCTATCTCTCTGTAAACTCTCCTCTTGACCCCTTACAATCTGCCTTTCACTCTCTTCACTCTACAGAAACTGCCCTTACTAAAGTGTCTAATGATCTCCTAACAGAAGAAATGGCGATTATTCTCTATTAATTCTTCTGGATCTTTCTGCAGCCTTTGACACGGTAGACCACAAACTCCTCCTCACCATGCTCCACTCAAATGGCCTTAAGGACACTGATCTCTTTTGGTTCTCTTCCTATCACTCTACATAGTAACATACAGTAGTATATAAGGCCCGAAAAAAGACATCTCTGTTATCCTTTGGCCGCTCATTTAGTTTATCATTTGCTGGTTCTACTTCTTCTCCTCTTCCTGTTGATGCTGGTGTTCCATAGGGTTCTGTACAAGGTCCTCTACTGTTCTCCCTCTAGCCAGCTCCCATAAGACAGACTATCAGTAGATTTGGCTTTCGGTACCATCTCTATGCTGACAACACCCAACTATACACTTACCCCCTAACATCACCCATGCTTTACTCCAAAACACCAGTAATTGTCTGGCAGTTGTCTCTAACATCATGTCCTCTCTTTATCTAAAACTGAATTTCTCAAAAACTGAACTTCTTGTCTTTCCATCATCTACTAACCCACCTAAACTTGATATTTCAATTTCGGTCTACAGCACTATCATAAATCCTGTGCAGCATGCCCGCTGTCTTGGGGCCACGTTTGACTCAGATCTTTCCTTTGTTCACCATATTCAATCACTTGCACACTCTTGACGTCTACACCTCAAAAATATCACCAAAATGTGCCATTTACTTTCAGTGGAAACTGCAAAAACTCTTGTGGTTGCCTTGATTCATTCTCATCTCGACTACAGCAACTTATTACTAATCAGTTTCCCTATCACTAAAATCTCCCCCCTTCTGTCTGTCCTAAATGCTGCAGCCAGGCTCAACTATCTATCCACCTGCTATACTGATGCTACTAGCCAGTGCCAGTCATTTCACTGGTTGCCTATCCACCACATAATATAGTTCAAACTTCTCACCCTCACCCACAAAGCTCTCCACAGTGCAGCACCTCCACACATCTCCTTCCTCATTTCCGTCTAATCCCCTACTCATGCTCTCTGTTCTGTTAGTGACCGAAGATTAAAATGCATTATAATTCGAACCTCTCACTCCCGTCTTTGAGACTTTTCTCGAGCTGCATCTACTCTCTGGAATACTCTGGCCCGGAATATCAGGTTAATTCACAACTTCTCCACCTTCAAACGTGGCTTAAAACATCTTTTCAGGCATGCTTATCAAGCTACCTAAAATGACTATTCCCCAATTAAACCTCTCCCCTACCAACTCCTCTGGCCTGAACTCAATCCTCTAACAGTCCCAAACCAAAAGCAGATCCACCTTAACCACTGCTTTCAGTACAATAATGGTTTAAATACTACTTATCACAATCAATTACCTTATGTGTCGCCCCCAATTGCTATTGCGAGCAGGGCCCTGACTAAGGCTACTTTCACATTAGTGGCAGCACGGATCCGGCGGGTGAAGGGTGCCACCGGATCCGTGCTGCCGCAGGTGCACGTGTGGGGCCGGAACCACGCTCCGGCCCCACACTTGTCAGACAGTGTCATACATACATACACTTACACATACATACACATACATACATAAACTTACATACATACATATATACTTACATAGGCCCGGACAGCAGGAGGAGGATGGCGCAGAACAGGAGGAGGATGGCGCGCACAAGGGTAAGTTTACCCACAGCGCCACCTGCTGGATGGAGGGGAAATTGCAGGGAGACGGATCCGGAATGACCCCCATTGAAAGTCAATGGAGGACGGATCCGTTTACCATTGTGTCACACCAAACGGATCCGTCCCCATTGACTTGCATTAGGGGTCATTCCGGATCCGTCTTGGTGCGGATCCGTCTGGAGATGGAACGGAATGCTTTCAGGAGCATTCCGTTGTCTTCAGTTCAGTTTTGTCCCCATTGACAATGAATGGGGACAAAACTGAAGCGTTTTATTCCGGTATTGAGCCCCTATGACGGAGCTCAATACCGGAATTCAAAAACGCTAATGTTAATGTAGCCTCATAGTGTTTCAGTTGTATATTAGGCCTTGTTCAGACATCAGTTATTTGATCAGTTATTTTCTTCAGTTATTGTGAGCCAAAACCAAGTTTGGTTCAAAAACACAGAACAGGTGGAGATCTTTTCATTATACCTTATTTCTGTGTAGCCACCACTCCTGGTTTTGGCTCACAATAACTGATGGACATAACTGATAAAATAACTGACGTGTGAACAAGGCCTTAGCCAGTCACGTTGTGATATCTTTTGTTTTTTACATGAACCCTATTAATTTGTAAAGCACTGTGGAATATGGTGGCGCTATTTAAATATTATTATTAATAATTTCTTATTATTATTCACCACAGCAATGCCTCATGTGAGAGGTTGTTCAAAAGATCCTTACAGCCTAATCAGCGGAGCACTTTAGGAAAAAATTCTCGCACATAACAGCCAGGCCCAAATGTGTATGAGAATGTAACTTCTGTCAGGAATACACTATTTGCTTTACTGGCCAGCAAAATTAATATCTTTTTCTACGACACCTTGTCACAAGTGGCAGCCTTCTCCACAGTTGCTCAAAAAGGCTATATCTGTTGCTTTATGTTGCACAAAAATTTCTACAAAAGGTCTTCAAGAAGAAGCCAGTAGTGCAGATGGGCCTAGCGTGGAAGAAAGCCTAATTGTTATTACCGAGTCCATAGCTGAACCAACATATACAGAATCCTCAGGTGTACAAGGAACTGAAGCAGGTCCTTCAAGTGGACAAGTTATTAGCAAAGAGGGAGCGTCTTTTCCTGCCAAGAGACCAGCACCTTTGTTTACTCAATTTGCCTCTACAGTATCAAGAAAGGGTTCCAGTAGTTCAGAAGCAAAGAGAAAGTCCACAACAGGACAAAAGATGGGACATAAATCTTTGATAAAGAGATATCAATTGAAGTGTATATGTCACTTACATAATCTGCCTACAGGGACAGACCCACCCTCCTATATATGGCCAGTGTAAAACATGGAAAGGTCTTTTAGACTTATCCAAAACAGCACAAAAATAATCCTATTATAACATATCACGTCCAAGGAGTCAGGGAGCTTGGTACAGATGCAGCTGAGCTAAACTTGATGGTTAACACGTTAGTTACATGTTATTGTTTATCCCAGCCCTAACTCATCTCTTCAACCTATCACTAACCTATGGTGTCTTCCCCTCTGGTTTTAAACATGCTACCATTACACCCATCCTCAAAACGCCTTCACTTGACCCATTTTCTTTGTCCAGCTATCGGCCCATATCACTTCTCCAGTATGCCTAAAAGCTACTTGAGCAACATGTCCATTCTGAACTGTGCTCTCACCTCTCCTCCTGCTCCCTCTTTGACCAGCTACAAACTGGCTTCCGACTCCACCACTCAACTGAGACTCCCCTTACCAAAGTCACCAATGACCTGCTAACAGCCAAAATAAAAAAAAAACATTACTCTGTCCTCCTTCTCCTTGACATGTCCTCTGCCTTTGACACCATCAACTACTCCCTTCTGTTACAAACTTTCATCTCTTGGCATCACTGACCTGGCCCTCTCCTGGATCACATCATACCTCACAGACCGGACATTTAATGTCTCCCACTCTCACGCCACCTCCT
Source organism: Rhinella marina (assembly GCA_900303285.1). Classification (NCBI taxonomy): domain Eukaryota; kingdom Metazoa; phylum Chordata; class Amphibia; order Anura; family Bufonidae; genus Rhinella; species Rhinella marina. Next base: position 28,337 of record ONZH01028199.1, on the reverse strand, counting down.
CCTCTCATTCCCTCTCTGTTGGTGTCCCACAAGGCTCTGTTCTAGGACCCCTGCTCTTCTCTATCTACACCCTTGGCCTGGGAGTCCCATGGCTGTCAGTATCACTTTTTTGCTGACAACACACAAATCTACCTCTCTAACCCAGACATCACCACCTTAATATCCAGAATCCCACAATGCTCATCTTCCATATCCTCCTTCTTCTCCTCTCGCTTTCATAAACTTAACATGGATAAAACAGAATTCATCATCTTTCCCCCATCTTGCTCAACCCTCTCAACAGACCTATCTATCACAATCAATGGCTGCACACTCTCCCCGGTCAACCAAGTCCGCTGCCTTGGAGTGACCTTGGATTCTGCCCTCTCCTTCCGACCACATATCCAAGCCCTTTCCACCACCTGCCGCCTCCAACTCAAAAACATCTCCCGCATCCGCACTTTCCTCAACTTTATGTGTGCGAAAATGCTTGCACATGCCCTCATCATCTCCCACCTAGACTACTGCAACATTCTCCTCTGTGGCCTTCCATCTAGCACTCTCGCACCCCTCCAATCTGTCCTCAACTCTGCTGCCCGACTAATCCACCTCTCACCATGTTACTCCTCTGCCTCTCCCCTCTGCCAATCCCTTCACTGTCTCCTGTAAGGGATCGCACTCTCTCAGGGGGTCGTGGGTTTTAACGTCCAAATGGTGCTTTATATTCACTCTTTGGCACCAACTTACATGCAAACATTCAAATGAACACCTGCCCATCTGGGCTCTACCTAATACACGTGATGTCTCTATCTCACCAATAGAGCGCCGTTCACACATGGTATTTGATCTGGCTTCCTTAGCTGTATGGTCCAGCAGCCTCCTGGCTGTGACCACACCAGCACCTTTTGGGGGAGATGATCCAGTAGTCCTCCTGACTCTGACCGTGCAACCCTCTATCCATAGGCGTCACTGGGCCCCCCCAAACTTCAGGCTTTACAAAGCCTTGTGGCCCCTCAGCCCTCCTGGCTAAGACCACACAGAGCCTCTGCAGACTCCAACCGCTCAGGCTTCCTCAGCCTTTCACTCTCACAAGCTTCCTTAGCCTTGTGGCCCGCAGCCCTCCAGGCTGGGACCACACAAGACCTCCTTCACTCCTCCCCTCTTATCACCTCTTCCCACAATTGCCTCCAAGATTTCTCCCATGCATCCCCCACACTCTGGAACTCACTACCCCAACATATCAGACTCTCACCTACAGTGGAATTCTTCAAAAGAAACCTGAAAACCCACCTCTTCAGAGGCCAACAACCAGTGACCCTGCTGCCTCTACACTGCCATGACCAGCTTTACTCTCCTACTGTGTCCTTCTCCCATACCATGTAGATTGTAAGTCCTCGTGGGCAGGGTCCTTTATCCTTCTGTATTCAGCAGTCTATAACTTGTCTTGTTCATGCTTAGTGCAATTGTCTGTATTATGTATGTACCCCTTATCATATGTACAGCACTATGGAATGAATGGCGCAATAATAATAATAATAATAATAATAATAATAATAATAATAATAATAGTTAACCTTTTTTGTGACTTTTATCACTTAACTCTTTCAATGTATTTCAATGGCTTTTGTCACAAGATGGCACGAAATAACATTGTGACATGTGTTATTAGAGTCACTTTTAGCTCGGCTACATCTGTATGTACCAGAGAGGCCACAGTCCAGAACTGAACCTGGTTGTTCAGGCAGTACTCTTCTGTTTGTTGATTCATGTCAGCCTGGCGCAGCACCTGAAAAAAACTGCTCCATCATGTTCATGAAACTGAATTGAATGCTGTTGCTTGTGGTAGCAGAGACAGTGGGTGACTTAATGGGGGCAGAGAGGTGCCTTCTGATCAGGCTGTAATTAAATGGTATCTTGATGTAATACAACACGGGCACTACAACGGGCATAAAATGCAGTTTTTGCTCAATTACAAATGTTAAATTGAGATTTTTTAGAAAAAGAAAATTTGCAGCAGAATTACATACTTTCGCGCCCGGATCTTTTTTCGGTTATGCATTTTCGTTTTGCGCTCCCTGCCTTCAAACAGCCATAACTCTTTTATTTTTCTGTTCACATAGCTGTATGAGGGCTTGTTTTTTGCGGGACAAGTTGTACTTTCCAACGCCACCATTTAATATTGCATACTGTGTAGTGGGAAGCGGGAAAAAAATTCCAAACCGGGTGAAATTGCAAAGAAAACGCTATTCCGCTACAGTTCTACGGGTTTCTTATTTACAGCGTTCGATGTGCATTAAAACTAATCCGTTACTTTCATTCTACAAGTCAGTACGAATCCGGCAATACCTAATATGTATAGTTTTTCCTGCGTTTTCATAGTGATAAAATAATTAGAAAGTTGCCCTTTTTTTTTTTTTCCTTGTCAAATCTTGACCCCTATAACTTTTTGGTATTTATGTGTACAGAGCTGTATGGGGGCTCATTTTTTGCCGGACGATCTGAAGTTTTTATTGATACCATTCTGTGGTGTGTATGACTTTTTGATCACTTTTTATTTAATTTTTTTTAGAAAAAAAAAAGCGACAAAAAACGGCAAATCACCATTTGGACGCTTTTTTCCGCCACACAATTCGCTGTATTGGAATTTTTTTTTTTTTATATTTTAAAAGTATGGGCGTTTTCGGTCACGGTGATACCCATGATGTCTATATTTATTGTTATTTAGGTATTTATTTTTTACTTATACGGAAAGGGGGGGTGATTTGAACTTTTACATCTTTTTTATTTTTTATATATTTTTTAACATTTTTTTAAATTTTTTTTTACTATTGGAAAGCTCAAATATGGGCTTATATATTGTGGCTTTTTTTTTTCTTTATGAGCAATTATGGATTTTATAGACTCAGAAATCCATGAATTGCTCATTTCTTATCCTGGCCTGCCATCTAGTGGCCAGAATAAGAATTGCAGTTTGAAAACTGTAATCCTCACCAGCGAGGATTACAGTTTTCATATGGTGTACAGACACCCCGATTGGCCACACGGGGTGTCTGTACACCACCCGGAAGCGAATGCTTCCGGGTTGAGACGCAACTACATGCCGTGATCACGTGTGATCACGGCATCTAATCTCCGAGGAAGACGCCGCCGATGGCAGTAAGTAGCGTCAAGTCTCTGCTGTTAGAAACAGCAGAGACTTGCCGGCCATGACGCCCGCCGCACCCGCGAGCTGGGCGCGAAGGGGTTAATATGGTTGAAAAATAACATAAGTCCATGAAGTCCAACCAAGGGATGGGATTGTTTTATAGTTTAAAAAAAAAACCTGCCAGCAAGCTGTATGAACTATGAAACAACACACAACTTAGAGTGACCAGTTCCTCACTCTCTATGCTAAACTTTTCCTGATAAAACCCTAACATTTTCATCCTTAAAATTATATCTCTTTGTTGTCCCCCTATAGTGTGTGACTAGTACAGTTTGATTACTGGCTTGTGTCTGCTCTGCAATTGCTTTTTGCAGACAGTCACAACACATGCTGTCAGGTCTAAGGATGAACACAGAATGGCGTTGTCAGCAGAAAGACCTGGACCCTGCCCCAATTGGCTTTCTGTCAGCTTCTGAGGCAGTCAGGGGAAGCCCCCCCACCTCCCTCCCAAGGTCATGTGATCCTCCATCTTCTTCCTTCCTGTCATTTTCCCCACCAATTTTCATTGTGAAATGGTGCTGGGTGCTGTTTTTGCTATACGTCGGAAGCAAATTAAGAAAACTTTGGATTAGCTTGGCAAATTAATTTTTGTAAAATTTGCAACTAATATGATTAGGTATTTCCTATGTTGGTTTTAAGCTATCCACATTTTAGCTCACCTATTTAATAATGACTTTGCCCCCTTCTTCAACAGTTCCTCAGAGACCTAGAGTATTGGCATTGGAAGGAATTTTCATGGCATGAGAGGATTGCTATTATAAAAATGACTTTTCTACCCAATACTTCCTGCAGACCATCGCCATCCTAATCCCAGCTTCATTCTGGAACCCGATTAACTGCTCCATTGCAGATTTTTTCTGATTCCTGGGAAAGTCAAGTATTCACCATGAGGTACTTACTCTCTCTAAGAACGAAGGCAGGGTGGGCATTCTGGATTGTGGACTATATTACTTCTCAACTGTCACGCTAGGCTCCTGGATCTATTACCATTATCCTGCCTCCCCTTTTGTCTTCTCCTCTGTCATTCACCTTTGCACATACAATTTTGGTGTTATCTGCACTTGGGACTCCCTTGTGGAGGCAGGGGGACCACTTGCTCCGATTACCAACAACCCCCTTGTTCCCTCCTTGGGCTTCTGCCCTTCCATTCTTCACATTCCAAAACATGACCCCTGTGGTCTCATCATGTCATTTCTGGGGACTCTTTAAAGCCTTTATCTTCTTACCTGATATCATACCCTTAGCCAGCGACTCTTTCATACAGCATTTAATCCCTCAGCAAAAAGGAAACCTTTCACATGATTTGACTCCTTTTGAATACCTTTATGTGACCCCTTCTGCAGTTTCCTATGCAATTTCTGTCATCATAAATTACTATCAACTCTACAACACCCACTTCTTTTTGCCGGGCCTGGGAAAACGAGCTAGGCAACCAATTCTCACCTTATCAATGGCCCGTCTGGGCTCTACCTAATACACGTGATGTCTCTATCTCACCTATAGAGCGCCGTTCACACATGGTATTCGATCCGGCTTCCTTAGCCGTATCCTTCCTTTTCAATAAGTTGGTATTAGAGACCAAATCAGAAGAAACCTGCTACAAAATACCATCTCATTAGTACAGGGTGCCAGGTCTTCATCAGTGGTACCTATTTGTCTCTGAACATTGTTAGCATTGTGGCTCGATGGAAAGCACCATGACTCATACATGGTGGGAATTTTTTTTGCTCATTTGGTTCGCATCCTTACATTAGCAGAAAAATCCATTGCGTCGTGTCACAGCATGTCGCAGTGCAACACCATAGCCTATCATTATAAAATTTGTTACCTGACATTGGTGCGACAAAATATCACGCGACGCATGTCATCGTGTAGCCCTAGCCATAAAGGGACAGGGCGCTGTGGAGGTCACTGTTAAGGGGACAGGGGCTACTATTAATGGGGCAGCTGCTGTGGAGGTCACTGTTAAAGGGACGTGCACTGTGGAGGTCACTGTTAAGGGGGCAGGGGCCACTAGTAAAGGGACAGCAGCTGTGTAGGTCACCATTAAGCCAGTAGGGTACTGTGAGGTCACTGTTAATGGAACAGGGTACTGTAGCAGTCAGTGTTAAAGGGACGGGTGCTGTTGAGGTCTCTGTTAAGGGGCAAGGAACAGTGGAGGTCACAGATAAGGGGACGGTCCTCTATGGAGGTCAGTGTTAATGGGTGGGGTGCTGTAGAGGTCACTATTAAGGAGGCGGGCCCCTGAGGTCACTCTCAAGGGAGTGGGGTGCTGTGAAACTCACTGTGAGGGGGCAGGCTGTTATGAATGTCATAGTTAAGAGTATGGGCTGCTGTGGAGGTCCCATTTAAAGGAGGCGGGGCACTGTGTCAGTGTTAAGGGGTGGGGGGCTGTGGAATTCACTGTTAAAGCGGAGGGGTGCTGTAGAGGTCACTGGTATGGGGGATACTGTCGATATCTTTTAACGACACACACAAACATTAAATAAAATACATGAAAAATACCCATGCTAAGCCGGGTCCTTCTGCTAGTATATATCTTCTTATATTATAAAAATGAGTTTCTGTTTGTCTGTCTGTCTGTTCTTTATGCGCGACAAAACAACTGGACCGACCTTCATCAAATTTGGCACACAGGTACTTCAGGTGTCCGGGTCTCAGCTCTCTAGGACTTACCGTTCTTGAGATATTCCCAAAATATGACCTGCATTAGCCAATATTAGCCTGGAAGTGTTTCTCTTCAAATCCCAACTGCCATACACACGGTCACATGTCCCTTATCAGCTCACAGGCCCTTAATCTCCACATACATACAGTTTAGCTGCAGGTTTCTATAACAACCCAGCAATATTTCTTCACTGCTGTAAGTCAGCTTTAAAGGGGCAGGGCAAAGGAAGCTGGGTGAGAACAAGAAAGATTTCGGAAATAAGTTTTTGCTCTGTGTAGTAATCAGGCTGGTAATGAGAGGTAATTAGTAGCCAGCTGAGGAGCTCAAGTAAATAGCTCCCTAAACTACAACTCAGTGCTCACCTCCGACAGGCCTTGGCGCAGCCTGCTTCTTACACACGGTCACATGCACACATATTTACTCCAGGTTTCCATAACAACCCAGTCATTTTTCTTCAGTGCTGTAGGTCAGCTTTAGGCTAGGGCTGAATGACACATAGGGCACAACTACCCTGCTACCTGTGTCAAGCGTCATTGCTACATGTGTCCATCTTGGATGGATTTTTTGTGACTGGCGTGTCGCAGTCACAGCATGTCACATGTCGCATTGCGACACCATAGTCTATCAATATAAAAATTGTTGCATGACATTGGTGCGACAAAATGTTGCATGATAAAATGTCACGTGACACATGTCATGTAGTCTTAGCCTTAAAGGGGCAGGGCACTGTGGAGGTCACTGTTAATGGTGCAGGGGCCACTATTAAAGGGTCAGCTGCTGTGAATATAACTGTTAAAGGGGTCAGGGGCCAGTATTAAAGGGTCAGCTGCTGTGGAGGTCACTGTTAAAGGGGCAGGCACTGTGGAAGTCACTTTTAAAGGGGTGTTCACTATGGATGTTACTGTTAAGGAGGAAGGCTGCTGTGGAGGTCACTGTTAAAGGGGCGGGCACTGAGGAGGTCACTGTTAAGGGGTCAGGGGCCACTATTAAAGGGGCAGCTGATGTGGAGGCCACTGTTATGGGGGCAGGGACTACTATTAAAGGGACAGCTCTCCTTATATTATAAAAATGAGTTTGTCTGTCTGTTCTTTATGCACGACCAAATGACTGGACTGATCTTCACCAAATGCAGCACACAGGTCCATCAGGTGTCCAGGAAGGTTTTAGACCAGGTCTCAGCTCTCTAGGACTTACCGTTCCTGAGATATTCCCAAAAAATGACCTGCATTAGCCAATATTAGCCTGGAAGTCTTTCTTCAAATCCCAACTGCCATATACATGGTCACATGTCCCTAATCAGCCAATAGAAGCTCGCAGGTCATTGGTCTCCATATACACACAATTTTACTGCAGGTTTCCATAACAACCCAGCCAAGGGCAGGGCACAGGAAGCTGGGTGAGAGGTAATTAGCAGCCAGCTGAGCAGCTCAGGTAAATAGCTCCCCGAAACACAATTCAGTGCTTACCTCCCACAGGCCTTGGCGCAGCCTGCTTCTTACACACGGTCACTTACATGTACACACAGTTTTACTCCAATTTCCATAATAACCCAGCCATTTGTCTTCACTGCTGTAGGTCAGCTTTAGGCTAGGGCTACACAACCACATGTGTTGTGCGACAATAAGTCGCACGACACATAGGGCACAACTACACTGCTACATGTGTTGTGTGACATTGATGTTGCACCAACGTCGTGCAATAATTATTATAATGATAGTCTATGGTGTTACACTGCGACATGCTGCGACACCATGGCCTATCATTATAAAAAAGTGTTGCGTGACATTAGTGCGACAAAATTTCATCATGTAGGCCTAGTCTTAAAGGGGCAGAGCATTGTAGAGGTAACTGTTTAGGCAGGGTCCACTGTTAAAGGAGCAGCTGCTGTGGAGGTCACTGTTAAGGGGGCAGAGGCCACTATTAAAGGGGAATTCACTGTGGATGTTACTTTTAAGGGGGCATGCCGCTGTGGAGGTCAGTGTTAAAAGGGGCGGGGCACTATGGAGGTTTTTGTTAAGGTGACAGGGGCCACTGTTAAAGGAGCAGCTGCTGTGGACGTCACTGTTAAGGCAGCAGGGTACTGTGACGTCAATGTTAAGGGAATGAGGTACTGTGGCAGTCCCTGTTAAAGGGGCAGTTGCTGTGGAGGTCTCAGATAAAGACAAATATAAAGGGACGGTCCCCTATGGAGGTCAATGCTAAGGGGCGGGGTGCTGTAGAGGTCACTGTTAAGGAGGCGGGCCCCTGATGAGGTCAATGTCAACGGAGTGGGGTGCTGGGAAACTCACTGTTAAAGGGATGGGCTGCTGTGAAGGTCAAAGTTAAGGGGATGGGCTGCTGTGGAGGTCCCATTTTAAGGAGGTGGGGCACTGTGCGGGGGGTCAGTGTTTAGGGGTGGGGCGCTGTGGAGTTCACTGTTAAGGTTGCGGGGTGCTGTAGAGGTCACTGTTATGGGGGATAATGTCAATATCTTGCCAATGTCTTGCCAGAGACATTAAATGAAATAGATGAAATCTTTCTGCTAGTGTATATATATATATATATATATATATATATATATATAATATATAAAGCTGAGTGTATTCAGTTGCAGTTTCCACACACAAGGTTTCTATGACAACCTAGCCTAGACAATCATTACCTCATATAATGTAAATGTCACATATTTACTGTTCAGTAGTAATAAAAGATGTTTTCTTCCACTGCTACCCACCTTCCTCCTAAATTACTATGGCATCGACCTGTAATTCAGGCCACCGTCAAAAGAAGGACTTAAAAGCCCCATCCCCAGATCCCACTAAGTCACGCCCCTGACTCAGTCAGGCCACGCCCCTTCCATGCCGCATTTGACCGGGATTAAAAATATAGGTAAAAATCAACTTCTGTCAGATGCAGGGGTGGGGGGAGGGTGACTTTCTCCCTGCAGCTCATTGCTCAGACTGCACAGTGCTGCTGCTGAGAGCGAGCTGTTCAAAAGGACATCCCTGTGTCCATCCAGGCCCTGCGCATGACAGAGGACAAGGAGTCTGAAAGCCAGACTGTCCAGCCTAAAACAAGACCTCTGGCCACCCTAGGGGCAGGCTGATGTTAGGGTGGCCAGATGTCCGGCTTTAGGCTGGACAGTCCAGTTTTCTGGCTACCTGTTCTCCGTCCGACGCAGTGTCTGGACAGACACAGGGATGTCCACCCTTTCAGTAGCTCACACTCAGACAGCTTCTCCTACATGTCTTCATGGAGTCAGGGGGGTGTGGCCTCATGTTTAGTGGTGTGTCTTCATGGGAACTGGGGGCGCTGTTTCATGTTTGGAAGAATGGCCACTGAGGTCTGGCTTTCTGGGGTGAAAACAATGGCCACTCTAGCTGCTGTGGAGGTCACAGTTAAAGGGGCGGGCTGCTGTAGAGGTCACAGTTAAAGGGGCGGGCTGCTGTAGAGGTCACTGTTAAGGGGCGGGCTGCTATAGAGGTCACTGTTAAAGGGAGGGTAGCTGTAGAGGTCACTGTTAAAGGGGCGGGCAGCTGTAACAGTCACTGTTAAAGGGGCGGCTGCGGTAGAGGTCACTGTTAAAGGAGCGGGCTGCTGTAGAGGTCACTGTTAAAGGGGCGGGCAGCTGTAGAGGTCACTGTTAAAGGGGCGGGCAGCTGTAGAGGTCACTGTTAAAGGGGCAGGCTGCTGTAGAGGTCACTGTTAAAGGGGCAGGCTGCTGTAGAGATCACTGTTAAAGGGGTGGGCTGCTGTAGAGGTCACTGTTAAAGGGGCGGGCTGCTGTAGAGGTCACTGTTAAAGGGGCGGGCTGCTGTAGAGGTCACTGTTAAAGGGGCGGGCAGCTGTAGAGGTCACTGTTAAAGGGGCGGGCTAATAAAATAAATAAAATTAATTAAATATACCCGGATACCCAGGCGAAGCCGGGTCCTTCAGCTAGTAATATATAAAGCTGAGTGTATGTGTGTGTGTATGTCCGCTAAAGGAATCCGCACCGTCGCAGCTACAATCACGAAATTTGGTACACAGGTACATCAGGTGTCCGGGAAGGTTTTAGAACGGGTCTCAGCTCTCCAGGACGTACCGTTCCTGAGATATTAAAAAAAAATGCATTAGCCAATAGAAGCCTGATCACATGACCCTTATCAGCCAATAGAAGCTCACAGGCAGTTAGTCTCCACAAAAAACAGGTTTCCATAACAACACAGCAAGTTGACTAGTGTAGGTCTGCTTTAAAGGGGCAGAGCGATGTGGATGACACTGTTAAAGGGGTATTCCGTTTATAATAAATATACTTTATGTTTTAGACTAACTCATCATAAATCATTACCTCATATAATGTAAATTTCACATATTTACCGCTCAGTAGTAATAAAAGATGTTTTCTTCTACTGCTACCCAGTGTGATTCCTCCTAAATTACTATGGCATCGACCTGTAATTCAGGCCACCCTCAAAAGAAGGACTTAAAAGCCCCACCTCCAGGTCAAACTAAGTCACGCCCACGACCTGGTCAGGTCACGCCCCCTCTCACTCCGCAGCCGACAGGGATTGTAAAAATGAAGGTAAAAATCAACTTCTGTCAGCTGCAGGAGCGGGAGGGTGACTTTTTCCCTGCAGCTCATGCTCAGACTGCACAGTGCTGCTGCTGAGAGTGAGCTGTTCAAAAGGACATCCCTGTGTCCATCCAGGCCCTGCGCATGACAGAGGACAGGGAGTCTGAAAGCCGGACTGTCCAGCCTAAATCTGGATCTCTGGCCACCCTAGGGGCAGGCTGATGTTAGGGTGGCCAGATGTCTGGTTTTAGCCTGGACAGTCCGGTTTTCTGTCTCCCTGTCCTCCGTCTGGCGCAGTGACTGGACGGACGCAGGGATGTCCACCCTTTCAGTAGCTCACGCTCAGACAGCTCCTCCTCTGAGTCTTCATGGATTCGGGGGGCGTGGTCTCATGTTTAGGGGTGTGGCTTCATGGAGACGGGGCATGGCCGGTGAGGTCCAGCTTTCTGGGGTGAAGACAGTGGCCACCCTAGCTGCTGTGGAGGTCACAGTTAAAGGGGAGGGCGCTGTGGATGTCACTGTTAAAGGGGCACTGTTGAGGTCACTCACGATATCTTTTAACGACGCACACAAACATTAAATGAAAAATATGAAATATACGTACCCGGGCAAAGCCTGGTCCTTCTGCTAGTACACAAATATAATATAAAAATATATATCGAAAAATATATCTTTATTGATAAAACAAATAAATAGATGCATAAACTGGCAAAGACAAACACAACCACATGACAATGGCATATCCTTATCACATCCTTACACAATGTTCTCTATTCTTCCTGGTTGTTACTAATCTAAGAGAACAAATAATGTGCTAACCATGTATATATAAAGTAAAATAAACTTGATTAATGTTGAGTGTGATAAATTCACCTTATAAAATCTCTGTCAGGACTACCCAGCTACCTAACCAGCCAGCTTAGCTCCCTGAACTCCTATCGTTTCCTACAATGAGCCTGTAAATGTATAGGGATGTGCATACAATATGTGTTCTGAGTACGTGTTATTCAAGGCATCTAGTTGTGACTTAAGGGGAGAAGGGAGTCAGCCTCTTTGTTAACATGTGTAAGCTAGTTGGGGGTTAGGGTTACTGCCTCAGAGCACCAGTTAGTGACCTAAGTGGGTAGGCTATAGGGAGTGTCCTAGAGAGTTCCCTAGTGAGTGTTCCCACCAGGGGCATTGCTAGGGTCTCAAAAGATCCGGGGCCCAAGCCCCAATTCTCTACTTAGACCCTCACCCCACCTCTGCTATACAGCAGCACATACCTCACATCCAGGGCCTCTTAGGTGACGTCTCCTGTGATGTAGATCTTCTCTCTCATCATTTTCTTCATTCGGCCCAGACAACTTCTCTCATCCGCCTCAAATATATATATATATATATATATATATATATATATATATATATATATTTGGACTACATGTGCAAATAAATACCCAGAAACACTTCTAATAGGATGGGGAGGCGCCCATGCATGGCTCTTTCTATTCACTTCTATTGGTGTTCCAAAAATACCCTTCTTAGACCCCTCTAACTGTAGTAAGAGTGATCAAGGTTTATTCTGATATCGTTTCTGCAAAATGGTTCAAAGGGCCTAACTTTCTGTGGCAAGAGTTGTTTCTGGTATCACATCACATTTTATGCCTCCGTTTCACATATACATTAGAGAGAAAAAAGGATACAAAAACGCAGCACTTTCTGGTATCCTGCAGAGTTCAGTAAAAAAAAAAAAAGGATCAGTCTGAGGCATCCGTTTACCGTATATGTTTTTTGGAACTCTTGGAAATGTGAAAGCACTGTATATTAACTGGATGCTACCGTTCACCCCATCAAAAGGGTTCATATCGATACACCCTAACACTATCCTGTCAGTGTTAAGGGGAATGCTAATGCCTAGCTCTCAATCCATTTATTTATATATTTCCAGGAGGAATAACAACATCAGAACAGAACAAGGAGGAGTTATTAGAAAAGATCTTTGTGGTTTTTTCACACACATCTTTGAAACACAAATATTTGCTAAATCAGACATGTTGGGAACTACTTACAGAATGGATATACCCCAGTGAGACCCTGCTCTTTGTCCAGCAGCTTCAAAAACAGAGAGACCAATCAAGGAAATTGTTGGGGCGACAGTCAGAGGTCCAATATAGTTCAGCAATACTCCTGGAAGGCCGACAAACCCAATAATAATTTCAAGCACACTTGAAACTATAATTGATCCTTGTATCTGCAACGTTAGAAAAAAAGCATTCAGTCAGCCAAACCTAATAAATCAGCATTAGAATTTAGAAGTACTGTACAATTTTACGATTTTTTTCTCAGCTTTTATTTTCTCCTGTATTTAGGATCAACGGAAAAGTAACATACACTATATGGATAAAAGGACCTACACATTACACCTACAGGAGCTTTTATGACATCCTATTCCAGTGATGGCGAACCTTTTAGAGACCGAGCGCCAAAACTGCAACCCAAAACCTACGTATTTATCCCAAAGTGCCAACCTGGCAAATTAACCTGAATACTACAGTCCAATATAGTATATCTTCCAGGTACTTTATCATTTAGCTAATTTTAGCCTGCCTACATTCAATGCACTGCCTGCACCTTTCATAGTGCGCCATGCGCTGATGAATGGCAGCATGGCATGTTGGTACGCCTTAGACTTTTTCACGGGTGTGGGTGCTCACAGAGAGAGCTTTGAGTGCTGCCACCACTGTCCTATTCTAAATCCACAGACATCAATATGGGGTTGGTCCCCATTGTGCAGGTAAAACAGCTTCCATTCTTCTGAAAAGACTTTCTACAATATTTTGGAATGTGTCTGTGGGAATTTTTGACCATTCAGGAGTGCATTTCTGAGGTCAGACAGTTGTATTGGACAAAAGGACCTGGCTTGCAATGTCCACTCTAGTTCATCTCAAATTGGTGGGGTTGAGGTCAGGGCGCTGTGTGAGCCAGTCAGTTTCTTCCACACAAAACTCAACCAGCCATGCCTTTTTGGAGCTTGCTTTGTGCTATGAGGCACAAAAATGCTGTAATAGAAAAGGGCCTCCCCCAAACTGTTCCCTCAAATTAGGAATCATATAATTGTCCAAAATGTCTTGTACTAGTATATGATGATTTGGCGGGCAATGGAGCTGTGCGCTCAAGATCAGTGCAGGAGCCCACCAGTGAATGACAGCAGGGACCGTGCTGTATCCGTCAGTATTACTGTAAACGCTGATGACGGCAAATTAATCCCTTATATGAAGCTATCAACACTAACTGCTGCATATATGAGGTTCCAGAGGGAGGGGGCTCCCTCTGTCTTTCCATCATCCCCCGAGCTGTGGTCACAGGGGGCTGATGGCTGCCATGGCAACCCCACGCCTCGCAAAAGCCTTGCGGTCTGCCTTGTACAGAATTCTATGATGTCCATCCCACAGGCTGTGTCTCATAGGCACACTGTCAGTGTAAGGCCGCATTCAGACAGTCGTAGCATTGCGGATCCGCAATACCACGAATGCCGTCTGGCGTGTGTTCCGCAATTTGCGTAACACACGGCCGGGCACCCCATTCAAAATGCCTATTCTTGTCCGCTGCTGAGGACAAGAATAGGACATGTTCTATTTTTTTGTGCGGAGCCGCGGCTGCCCGCTCTCGTTGAAGTAAATGGGACGCATCTATTCTGCAAAATTGTGGAATAGATGCGGACCCATTCACACGGCCGTGTGAACTGGCCCTAATGCTGACAATCAATATTTCAGGGTCTGATCCCTGTTTCAATGTATAGTAGTACAATACTTTGAAACAGGGATCAGACTCTGAAATGTTGAAGTCCCATACTAGGAAAAAAACTAATAAAAATAGACATACCTGTATATTGCCCAGAAAGCCAGCGTAGCATAATAGCCTCATGCACTGTTCCTCAAAAAAAATTTATGTCCTAAATTTCGTTAGAATTGACTCTACGTTGCAGTCTTGATGGCATCAAAATGGATAATGAAGGTGCCAAGGTCTGCAGGGGGAGCTGGTCTATGCTGTGCTTTTCTAGTAGTAGGAACTAGAAAGTATCGTATTTTTCGCTTTACAAGACGCCCCTGATGATAAGACGCACCTAGGTTTCTGAGGTGGAAAATAAGAAAAAAAATATTTTGAACCAAAAGGTGTGCTTTTGGTGGGTTTTGGACTAATGGTGGCCTGTGGATGACACTGTTATGGGAGGGATCTGTGGCTGATGCATTGTTGTGGGGGATCTGTGGATGACACTGTTAGGGGGGAATCTGTGGATCACACACTGATATGGGGAGATCTGTGGATGGAGCATTGTTATGGGGATCTGTGGATCACGCACTGATATAGGGAGATCTGTGTATGACGCACTGTTATGGGGGATCTGTGGATGATGCATTGCTTTGGGGATCTGTGGATGATACACTGCTATGGGGGGATCTGTGGATGATAAACTGCTATGAGAGGATCTGTGGATGATACACTGCTATGGGGGGATCTGTGGATGATACACTGCTATGGGGGGATCTGTGGATGATACACTGCTATGGGGGGATCTGTGGATGATACACTGCTATGGGGGGATCTGTGGATGATACACTGCTATGGGGGGATCTGTGGATGATACACTGCTATGGGGGGATCTGTGGATGATACACTGCTATGGGGGGATCTGTGGATGATACACTGCTATGGGGGGATCTGTGGATGATACACTGCTGTGGGGGGATCTGTGGATGATACACTGCTATGGGTAGGGTGACCAGACGTCCTCTTTTCCCCGGACATGTCCTACTTTTGGACATTAAAAAAATGTCCGGGGGGAATTGGAAAATCATCGGATTTTGTTGGACTGCCTCAAACTGTTTGAGTCAAATATAATTTATGTTTGTCTCAAACAGTTTGAGGCAGTCCAACAAAGTCATTTTAACTTTTAAAATGGCCTTTAGGGTTAAAAATAATAAAAACAAACTCACCTTTTCCACTTGTTCGCGGCGCCGCCGGTCCGGTGTCTTCTTTCTTCTTTCCCGGCCTTGCAGGACCTGCAAAAGGACCTTTGGTCACCGCGGTCACCACGTGGTGAGCGTGCTTACCGCGCGGTGACGTCACCAAAGGTCCCTTTGCAGGTCCTGCAAGGTGAAAGAAGAAAGAAGACACCGGACCGGCTGCGCCGCGAACAAGTGGAAAAGGTGAATTTTTAAAAATTATTTTTAACCTCTAAGGGCCATTTTAACAATTATTTTCTGTTATAACCATGTTATAACGGAAAATAATAAAGGGAAGTTCGGGTCCCCATTCCCTGGGGTATAGTGTAATGGCATTACACTATACCCCAGGGAATGGGGGACCTGAATTTATTTTATTTCTGAAATGGAGCACACCTTTTTTTTCGGGGGGAAGGGGGGTTCGCCCCCCCCCCCCCCCCCCAAAAAAAAAAAAAAAAGGTGTCCTCCTTTTCAGAAACCCAGATCTGGTCACCCTAGCTATGGGGGAATCTGTGGATCATACACTGCTATGGGGTATTTGTGGATGACACTTTTATGGGGGATCTGTGGATTATACACACAAAGCATGTTATGCTGGTCCCCTCATGGCCCTATGTGTGTCCCCTCATGGCCCTGTGTAAATAGTGACCCCATTTCACCGGGCCCCGCTCACAGCATTCTTTACATGTAAAGTGTATTTATTTAATCCTCAAGCAGTGGCTCTGCTGTCTTAAACAATGGTAATCGTCTGTAGTAGTACTCACAAAGCAGCGGAGAGGCCGGCAGCGTACCGTCATTTACTTAGTCACGCTCCTCCCACTTCATTAATGAAGTGGGAGGAGCATGACCGAGGAGTGACGTTACGCTGCCAGCCTCCCCGCTGCTTTGTGAGTACTACTACAGACGATTACCGTAGTTTAACACAGCAGAGCCACTGCTTGAGGATTAAATAAATACACTTTACAGGTAAAGACTGCTGTGAGCGGGGCCCGGTGTAATGAAGTACAGTGACTGCACCGGGCCCCGCCGCGAGTGCAACATCAGTTGCCGGTCTCCAGACCCTCCTTCCACCCCGCGTGATAGAGCTGTAACTGATACATCGCAGGCCGCGCTGTGCAGCATAGCGGCCAGCGATGTATCAGTTTCAGCCATGTAAAAATGGCACCATTCGCTTTATAAGACACACTGCCATTTCCCCCCACTTTTGGGGGAAAAAAGTGCATCTTATAAAGCTAAAAATACGGTAAATAGTAGTGTGACACAGTGAGCCTGCTGGAGCTGCTGGGTCATCACTGTTTAATGATGATCTGTCACCTCTCCTGACATTTCTTTTAGTAACTTCTTGCATCCCCCATGTTATAACGATTCTGGTGCATCTATTATGACTCTAAGTTGTGTCATTCCTTTATTATTTGTACTAGAAGTTTAAAAATGAATTTCCTACAATCTGCAGTAAGAGTAATGATGGGTGTTACCAGTTGGGATGTGTCCCTGCACAGGTTGATATTATCCAATCAGTGCTGCCACTGTCAGAATAACTGGTAACACCCATCAGTATCCTTACTGCAGATTGCTGGAAATTCATTTATAAACATAGTCATAAGAATAGATGCTCCTGAATTGTTATTACATGAGGAATGCAAGTAGTTATTAAAACAGACAGGAACAAAAGGTGAAAGGTTTTCTTTAACCCCTCCCACTTACTTTAGTTCCTGATGAAAATGAAAGAATAGTTGTCAGAGAACTTATATATATTTCCCAGAAAGCCAAAGTAGCATACAAGTCTCTATCTTGTTCTCTTCCTTTAAAAACATATTAGGGAGAGTTATCAAACTGGTGTAAAGTAGAACTGCCTTAGTTTCTCAGATTCCATCTTTCATTTTCCAAAGGAGCTGTGAAAAATGAAAGATATAATCTGGAAAATACATACAATGCAACGGCACACTGCTAACCAGATAAAGCACAAAATGCCATAGAGATATGAAATATTCTGGAGCTAATGCTATGCTTGTTTGGTAAATTAGAAATTCTTGGCAAATATATTTTGTACAAAATTATCTGAGCCTGTCCACCAAATCGTCAAGGTGTTCTCTGTAGAATGGGAACCTAACACTATTTCCTACCTGTTATGTGCCAATCTTGGCTTCCGTATAATCAGGGGGTGTTTGGTTCCACATGCATGCTGGGTCCCTTCTGCCTTTTGCCATTTGTAGTGCTTCAAAGGCCTCCACTAATACAGGTATGCAGGTACCAAGCATGCATGCCGAGTCCACTCGGATTTATAGTTACACTAATTAAAATCAACCTATGGGGCAGACGGGGCTAGTCAGGAGTGCATGACCAAATGGAGTAGCCACACCTCCAGTAAAAACTTACAAAGAAAAAAAGGGGATTTCAGTCAGCACATCCCAGTGCGCAGGTGCACGTTGCTATGGCTGATTGCACAAGGAAAGGAAAATACATACAATGCAACGGCACACTGCTAACCAGATAAAGCACAAAATGCCATTGAGATATGAAATATTCTGGAGCTAATGCTATGCTTGTTTGGTGAATTAGAGATTCTCTGTAGAACGGGAACCTAACACTATTTCCTACCTGTTATGTGCCAACCTTGGCTTCCGTATAATCAGGGGGTGTTTGGTTCCACATGCATGCTGGGTCCCTTCTGCCTTTTGCCATTTGTAGTGCTTCAAAGGCCTCCACTAATACAGGGATGCAGGTACCAAGCATGCATGCCGAGTCCACTCGGCTTTATAGGTTGGCACATAACAGGTAGGAAATAGTGTTAGGTTCCCGTTCTACAGAGATCACCTTGACGATTTGGTGGACGGGCTCAGATAATTTTGTACAAAATATATTTGCCAAGAATCTCTAATTTACCAAACAAGCATACCATTAGCTCCAGAATATTTCATATCTCTACGGCATTTTGTGCTTTATCTGGTTAGCAGTGTGCCGTTGCATTGTATGTATTTTCCTTTCCTTGTGCAATCAGCCATAGCAACGTGCACCTGCGCACTGGGATGTGCTGACTGAAATCCCCTTTTTTTTCTTTGAAAGATATAATCTGATTGGTTGACATGGCTATGCTATAGCCAGTTCTACTATACACCAGTTTGATAAATATCCCCCTAAAAGTCCTAATTTGGAGTAGAATTGATTAATACGCAAAATGAATTTCAATATATTTGCTCTACTCTGCACTCTTAAGGGCATCAAAGTGGATAATGTAGGCACCAAGGACTGCTAGGTTTTAGAGGAAGTTATTTGAAAAGGTGCATAGTACAAAACTGGCTCTGTTGGAAGAAGATGGCGGGCTTTGAATAAAGGGATGCCGCTGCAGGAATTGTTTTCCATTCTTTCCTTCCGTGGTTGTGAGATCTTTGTCCCACCTGCCCTTACTCATAGTAGCTGGTCCTGAGGAACTACTTGCCCATTGCTATTCACAGTTGATGGCATATCATGAACGGATTTTAGTCAAGGTTGACTCAAACAGGGTCTAGCTTATTTCTAATTGTTGCTGAATATTAAATATGTTACTTAAGCCGCTCCCACTGGATCCCCCGTGGATCAGACTTGTTTTTCAGCAACTAGCAAATGTGGCAGAGTACATTATTGTGATATATGATTCCACTGTCATGTAGGAGTGGACTAAGTTAGTCTGCACAATATTTACACAGTTACAAGTAACATCCACATAGGCAATGAGCAAAGTTATTTCCAGCACCAAAAGGGTCCAAAAACAGAGCCCGGAAATTATAGGCGGTAAGTTTAACATCTGTTGTGGGTAAACTGTTTGAAGGTTTTCTAAGAGATGCTATCTTGGAGTACCTCAATGAAAATAAGTCAATAATGCCGTATCAGCATGGCTTCATGAGGGATCGGCCATGTCAAACTAATTTAATACGTTTCTATGAAGAGGTGAGTTCTAGACTTCACTATGTCAATCAATCAATGGATGTCGTATATCTGGATTTCTCCAAATCATTTGACACTGTGGATTGGAGAAAATGTCGGTATGTGGCTAAGTAACTGGCTCAGTGATGGAAAACAGATTGGGTCACTGTCACTAGTGGGGTACAACAAGGATATACTTATTAATGATCTTGTAGAAGATGACACTAAACTGTGTAAAGTAATTAAAACAGTAGAGTATGGTACACTGCTACAGATGGATCTGGATAGATTGGAGGCTTGTGTAGAGAAGTGACAGATGAGGTTTAACACTGACAAATGTAAGGTTATGCACATAGGAAGGAATAACACAAGTCAACAGTACATACTAAATGGTAAAACACTGGGTAACACTGACATGGAAAAGGACCTAGGGATTTTAGTGAACAGCAAACTAAGCTGTAGAAACCAGTGTCTGATAACTGCTGCCAAGGTCAATAAGATAATGGGTTGAATCAAAAGAGGCATAGATGCATAGAACATAGTCCTGCCACTTTACAAATCACCAGTCAGACCACTCATGGAGTACTGTGTACAGTTCTGGGCTCCTGTGAACAAGGCAGACATAGCAGAGCTGGAGAAGGTTCAGAGGAGGGCAACTAAAGTCAAAACTGGAATGGGTGGACTACAGTACCCAAAAAGATTATCAAAATTCACTTTAGAAAAAAAGACGACTGATCTAATAACTATGTATAAATATATCAGGGGTCAGTACAGAGATCTCTCCCATGATGGATTTATCCCCAGGTCTGTGACTGTGACGAGGGGACATCCTTACAGTATTCCTTACAGTGGTCAGATATCATAGTCAAGTATCAGAATAATGTCAGTGTGATACCTGTGATACCCTGACACCTGACACTTGACCCTGACACCTGACCCTGGACTTTGATAATCGACTCTGACATCTGAGTCTGACTTATGCTCTTCATAGGTCAGGGTCAACGTGAGAATGAGTTATAGATATACTGTGTATTTGTATGCTAACTCACACAACCAAAGAAAGTCTATAACTGAGCTTATAGCTCTGTGTCTGAAATGCTATAAGATCACATGTTGCAGTATTATATGACTGCATAGCTCAGTGGTTAGGTTGCTGGTTTGTACTAAACATTAGATAAGAGACAAATTCAAGTGATGTTTGACCCTGATGTCTGACTCCACTGACTAGTCAGGCGTCAGCATCGCAATGACTTTTAGAGTCAGGTGTCATGATCAGGTGTCAGGGTCAGGTGTCAGTGTCAGGTATCACACCGACATTAGAAAACCTAAAAAATGTCCCACACATCAAAGAGGGAAGACAAAAAATGCCCATAAACAAGTATAAAAAAGTAATATAATTTATTGATATTCAAATAAACACAAAATGCAA
This sequence comes from Rhinella marina, assembly GCA_900303285.1. Lineage (NCBI taxonomy): Eukaryota > Metazoa > Chordata > Amphibia > Anura > Bufonidae > Rhinella > Rhinella marina. The sequence continues at coordinate 7,640 of ONZH01028199.1, read as the reverse complement.
ACAATACAATGACATACAGGGGATAGCCACTCTGGGGTAACAATGACCCATGTTGTTGCCTGGAACCACAGGTCCCCACACTAACCAGCAACCACTGCTAGAAGTAAATATTATATATTTGTATATGGGTGTAAGTATATTTATAATCACATTATCCTACCCACAATAATTTGAGCGTTCAATTATATAATCCAATTGTGGGCAAAAAATAGCCACCAGTACAATGACATTAGGCGTCACAAAATAGTCTTAGTAAACTCACCCATAGACATAATCAGCAGTGGCAGGACAGTTGGGGGATCGGCTGAAATCCCACAATTGGATTATATAATTGAGTGCTCGGATTATTGTGGGTAGGATAATGGGATTATATATACTTACACCCATATGCAAATAAATAATATTTACTTCTAGCAGTGGTTGCTGGTTTGTGTGGGGACCTGTGGTTCCAGGCAGCAACATGGGTCATTGAGTGGCTATCCCCTGTATGTCATTGTATTGTTTGCATTTTGTGTTTATTTGAATATCAATAAATTATATTACTTTTTTTATATTTGTGCATGGGCATTTTTTGTCTTCCCTCTTTAAAGGGTTTCTGTCATCAGAATTTACCATAGTAAACCAAGGACCAAAGTCCGTTTTTAAAATATGCAAATTAGCTCCCCTAGGTGCAGTAGGCGTGAACCCTGCACCTAGAAGCGGCCATAATGCCTCCTCTTACCCCTCCTCCGTAGCGTTGATTAAGAGGAGGCATTATGGCCGCTTCTAGGTGCAGGGTTCACGCCTACTGCACCTAGGGGAGCTAATTTGCATATTTTAAAAACGGACTTTTCTCACTAACAACTTTACAGAAAAGTATAAAACAAAAAGATCTGTCATCAGGTGTCATTTGCGTATTGCAAATGACACTTGGTTTACTATGGTAAATTCTGATGACAGAAACCCTTGGGGGACATTTTTTAAGTTTTCTATTGTATTTGATGTGCCCATAAGATCATAATTTTGAGGCTTAGTGTGGCGTTTATCACACTGACATTATTCTAATATGGAACTCTGCCTGAGGAGCTGGTGATGGTGAGTTCACTAAAAGAGTTCAAAAGGGGCCTGGATGTATTTCTGGAGCGTAATAATAGCTACTAGAGAAGGGTCGTTGATCCAGGGAGTAATTCTGATTGCCTGATTGGAGTCGGGAGGGATTTTTTCCTCCTAAAGTGGGGAAAATTGGCTTCTACTTCACAGTAGGTTTTTTTTGCCTTCTTCTGGATGAACTTGCAGGATAACAGGCCAAACTAGATGGACACGTGTCTTTTTTCGGCCTTATAAACTATGTTACTAAAATACCTTTACTGATTTTTCTTCCTTAGGTAAATGAAGCACACACCACTGGCCTTCTGCAAAATATAACCCTTCCTACCCCGGAGGTTTTTTTGCATTTGCGTTTTCATTTACCGCTCTTTTTGTAGAGCTGTATGAGGGGTTATTTTTGCACTGCAATCTGTCCTTTTCATTGATAATATTCTAGGTTGTGTGCAACTTTTTGATCACTTTTTATTTCTTTTTTTGTGAGAGCAGAAGCGACCAAAAAAAGCAAATCAGCCATTTTGACACATTTTTTTTTTTTAAGGAAAAATAGTCTGGGGGCTCACACGAAGAAGTAATGCATAATGGGAGGTTCTCTATCTGATGGGACATCCAATTCCAGTAGTGTAGTGAGATTACTATACAGTAATAATTAGATAGGCACTCTCCCTTCTGGTTTGTATGTTTTAGATAAATGGATTTATTGGCCACAATAAATAAAAAATTCCAAAAAATGATAAAAGATAAAATTAAAATTACAAAATGGTCATGAAACGAGGAAATATAACTTCTATCTTAAAAATAGCGTAATTCATTTACAAATATGTAGCATGATTAAATAGCTTCACACATTTGTAACTGACATGACTAATCAAGTATATAGATATCAGTTAATAGTCCCTGTCACACTTCAGCAGTTTTGTATGTAGTATTTCATAGGAATTCCATACGAATAGGGAAAAAATATATACTGTAAAAAGTAAAAATATAGTGGTATTTCATCAATCTTGGTGTTTTAATAATGTCCAAATTTAGAGTTCACTCATTAATCCACATTTTCTCACAGTTCATATATTATCATAACTAGAGATGAGCGAGTAGTGAAATATTCGAAAGTTCGAAATTCGATTTGAATAGACCGCGATATTCGACTATTCGACCGAATATCGAATCCCATTAAAGTCTATGGGAAAAAAATGCTCGCCACTTGGAAATCTCAATTCGACCACTTGGAGGTCACCAAGTCCACCCTGAAACCTCAGAAAAGGATGCCAACACTGCTGGAATGCAACTGGGACAGCAGGGGAAGCATGTCTGGGTGCATATAACGCGCCCAAGTCGCACTATTACGCCACTATCACAGCCTCTCAACAATACACTCCAAAGACAATATAACCTCTCTGTAAAATGAGACCATACAAGGAAACCTTCTTTCCTCTACATTGCCATGGACCCCAAGCCAAACTAGACAAAAAAGAAGATAAAATTCTGCACCCCTTAAAATCACGTTGCCTATGACAACCACAGATGGCATAGGCAAGGGGGAAAGCAATCAAGCCATCACTATTTTTCCCTCTGTGCCATCCCTGCCTTGCCCAGGCACATGTCCCAAAACATCATCCACGCCCGAGTAACACGGTTACTGCAAAAGGCCATTTGACCACCAACACTTTGGTTTGAGGCCGGGGATGCTACATCTCCCTGACAGCACACTGGGTGAATGTTGTGGAGGCGGGGACGGGCAAACCTGCTACCCCCACCCAAGTTTTGGGACTTGGTTCTGTCTGGATTTCCGCAACCCTTACAGACAGCTCGGCAAACCCCTCCTTCTCCTTCTAGATCTCCTTTTAAATCTGTCCACCACCCAGTCAAGTCCACAAAGTCCAGTCTCGTCGATAGCCTGCAGAAACTGCAGGGACCTCACTCTGACCCTCCTTCCTCCCACCCTGCCCAATGTTATCAACCCAGTGTTCCCACCCATGCAAGAATCGCAGGAGCTATCTGAGGATTTTGTTTGTTCTGATGCCCAAACACTGGAGCAAGCTCCATCTCTAGCTGATGGTGGTGTGGAACAGGCACTAAAGTGTAAAATGATTAGGGACGATGATGAGACACAGTTGCCAGCAAGGGAGGCTGTTGGAGCAAAGTGAGGCAGTGTAAGAGGAGGTGGTTGAGTATGACGAAGTCAGTGACCCGACCTGGCCCAGTGTCATGTCTAGCAGGTAAAGCAGTGGGGATGTTGAGGGATGCGTAGGACCGCAAAAGGCAGGAAGAGGCCGTGGGCTGGCCAGAGGCTCATGGAGAAGGCAGGCTAGAGCCCGCAGGGCCGCATCTCTTCCCTATAACAGGCCCCCACACAAAGCTCTCCCATCGAGGGCTCTTAGGTCCTTGTTGTGAAAATATTTTAATGAGTGCGCAAAGTTAGCTTGAGGTGAGCCCTCGAAAAAATTATATGGAGGCCCAAGAGGTGAGCCCTCGAAAAAATTAAGTGGAGGCCAAAGAGGTGAGACCTCTTAAAAATTGTATTAAGGCCCAAGAGGTGAGCCATGATAAAAATTGTTTGTAGGCCCAAGAGGTGAGCCATGATAAAAATTGCTTGTAGGCCCAAGAGGTGAGACCTCTTAACAATTGTATTAAGGCCCAAGAGGTGAGCCATAATAAAAATTGTTGTAGGCCCAAGAGGTGAGACCTCTTAAAAATTGTTTGTAGGCCCAAGAGGTGAGCCATGAGAAAAATTGTTTGTAGGCCCAAGAGGTGAGCCATGATAAAAATTGCTTGTAGGCCCAAGAGGTGAGCCATGATAAAAATTGCTTGTAGGCCCAAGAGGTGAGCCATAAATATATATATTTTTTTTACGGAGCAATTCTACGGCGGTTAAGGAGGAGGAGGTGGAGGAGGAAATGGCACTTCATACAGATGGCACTTCACTTTTGGCTGCTTTCCACTGTTGTAGAAGCAAAGTCTGGGTCAATCCACTTGCTGTTCATTTTGATTAGCGTCAGCCTGTCGGCACTGTCGGTTGACAGGCGGCTGCGCTTATCGGTTATAATGCCCCCGGCTGCGCTGAACACCCTTTCTGATAGCACGCTGGCGGCAGGGCAGGCAAGCACCTCCAAGGCGTACAGGGACAGTTCCAGCCACGTGTCCAACTTGGAGACCCAGTAAGTGTAGGACGCCGAGGGATCGGAGAGGACAGGGGTACGGTCTGCCAGGTACTCCCGCAACATCCGCCGATACTTGTCCCTCCTGCTGATAGCGGGCCCCGCAGTGATGGAAGTTGCACGAGGGGGTGCCATGAACGTGTCCCACACCTTGGAGAGTGTTCCCCTGGTGGCTGTGGGCCTGATCGATGTTGTGGGACTCTGGGAGACCCTCTCCTCTCTGCCGCCAGCGATGGTGGGTGGGAAAATCTCCATCATGTTCTGCACGAGTTCCCTCTGGTATTCCAGCAATCGATTCGTCCTCTCCTCTACCGGAATAAAAGAGGAGACGTTATCTTTATACCGGGGGTCCAGGAGTGCGAAGACCCAGTACAGTTTGTTCTCCACTATCCGGACAACACGTGTGTCCCGGGAAAAGCAGCCCAGCATGAAGTCAGCCATGTGTGCCAGACTCTGAATAGGCATGACGTCACTGCCCCCACCAGAAGGATCACTTGCCATTTCCTCCTCTTCCTCTTCCGCCTCCTCTCCGCCCCATCCGCGCTGAACCAATGGGACGCACACTGCCTGACTGCTACCCTCGCCGCCAGCATCCTCCTCCTCTTCCACAGCCACCTCCACGTCGTCCTCCTCCTCCTCATCCTCCTCCTGCAACTGCCACCGAGAAGCAGACAAAAGTGTGGTCTGACTGTGTAGCTCCGTTGCGTCTCCTCCTACCCCCGTCTCCTCTGCGTGCAATGCGTTCTCCCCTTATTGCGATGAGTGATTCTTTAAGGACGCATAGGAGCGGGATGGTTACGCTCACTATAGCGTCCTCGCTGCTGACCTTCTTGGTGGACTCCTCAAAGATACGCAGTACATCGCATATGTCTGCCATCCATGGCCACTCGTGGTTGGCAAACTGAGGGAGCTGAGTTGGAGGCACACGTGGATTCATAATCTGGTACTCCATCAATGCTCTCTGCTGCTCACACACCCTGGCCAACATGGAATAGGTGGAATTCCAGCGAGTCAGCAGGTCGCACAACAGCCGATGTTCAGGCAAATGGAGGCGTTGCTGGAGTTTTTTTAAGCTAGCAGCAGCTACAGTTGACTTCCGAAAGTGAGCGCACAAGCGCCGCACTTTCACCAGTAGCTCTGCCAGGTTGGGGTAAGTCTTTAGAAATTTTTGGACTACCAGATTAAAAACGTGGGCCAGGCATGGTACGTGATTGAGTTCGGCAAGCTCCAGAGCCGCCACCAGGTTACGGCCGTTATCGCACACGACCATGCCTGGTCCTAGCTGCAGCGGCGACAGCCACATCTCCGTCTGCTGCAATATGGCGTCCCTCACCTCTGGGGCGCTGTGCTTCCTGTCGCCCAAGCTGATGAGCTTATGCACCGCCTGCTGACGTCTCCTCGCGCCAGTGCTGCGGCTGAGGGCGATGTTAAGGCAGAGGAGGAGGAGGAGGAGGAGGAAGAGGAGGGGGGTTTATCAGAACCCGTGCTGGCAATCTTGGGCGGGGGTGGTAGGTAGGCCGTCTCTGTTTGCGACCCCGTCCCCGCTTCCACAACATTCACCCAGTGTGCCGTCAAAGAGATGTATCGTCCCTGGCCGCAAGCGCTTGTCCACGAGTTGGTGGTCAAGTGGACCTTTGCGCTGACTGCGTACCTCAGGGCCCGCCTGATGTTACGCGACACGTGCTGGTGCAGGGCGGGGACGGCACTCCGGGAAAAGTAGTGGCGGCTGGGGACGGACTAGCGAGGTGCGGCAGCCGCCATCAGATCGTGGAAGGCCTGCGTCTCCACAAGCCTAAACGGCAACATCTCCAGGGCCAGCAGTTTGGAGATGTGGCAGTTTAAGGCTTGGGCTTGGGAGTGACTCGAGGCGTACTTCCGCCTGCGGTCGAACGCCTGCGAGATGGACAGTTGATGGGACGAGGAGTGTGAAGGTGCAGGCGAATATGCGGGGGAAGGGGAGGCTGAAGGAGAAGGCCCCAAAGTAGCCGAGGCAGAGGCAGATGTGGAGGTGTCCTGGCTGGAGGTCTGGACTGCAGTGGCAGCACACAACAAAGGGGAAGAGGCAGTGGCAGGAAGACCTTGCGCAGGTTGTATTGCGTTTGCTCTCTCCCACTCAGCCCAGTGCTTGACTTCCAAGTGACGCCGCATGCCTGAGGGTCATATTGCTCTTCTCAGAGCCCCTACTCAGTTTTGAGTGGCAGAGTGTGCAAACCGCGCTCAGTTTGTCATCCGCACAAACATTAAAAAATCTCCACACCACAGAAGTACGAGGCCTCGATGGGGGAGCTTCGCGCGACTGCCTGCTGCCGGGAACAGCTTCGGCCCTGCTGGCTGTGGCCTCACTTCTCTGTCTGGACTGTCCTCTGCCTCTTGACATCCCTCTGCCTGTGGACATCCCTCTGCCTGTGGACATCCCTCTGCCTCTTGCTGCCTTTTTCGGTGCTGCGCAGACCACCACCTCTCCACTTCTTTCCCCGCTGGACATCACCCCTGGCCAAGTGGGGTCGGTCATTTTCGTCATCCACCACCTCCTCTTCCACTTCCTCACCTGCTCCTCCTCCTGCCCACTGGACATTCCAACAGCCTCCCTTGCTGGCAACTGCGTCTCATCATCATCATCGCTCATGATAACAGATGCTGGTTCAGGGTCCACATCAGCAGGAGATGGGCGAATACTCAAGTGGTTGGGCATCACTACAAACAAATTCCTCTGGTAGCTCCAGGGATTCTTCCGGCAAATCTGAAAAAGGACGCCGAAAAGAGCTCCTGGGAGGGGTCAAGGGTGGTTTGACTTCTGTTGGCCAGGTGTGGAGGAAAGGAGGGTCAGAGTGAGACTGGTGTGGATGACTGGCTGGTGGACAACTGTGTGGAAGCGCTATCGGCTATCCATTGCAGCCACCTGTTCACCTGCTCAGGCCTCAACAGCGGTGTAACCCACCCCTGCTTAACTGTCCCATAAAGGCAGGGATTCTGGATGAGCGGAATCCTGGCTGCCCCTCACCAGCACGCATTGTATCCCCACTGGCTTCAACAAGGCCCCCAACAGCATTTCCGCGCCCGCCGTCCTCGTCCACGTCCGATTTCGCTAGCCTCCGCATTTTTTTTTTTTTTGTTACAATATTTGGCGTACACAGCCCGTATACTAACAGGTCAGACGGTGTGTATTAACACCACGTATATAAAAGATTTTTGGCAAGCACGCAGAACGCACAGTACAGGTGCCAAATAAAATGCCTTTTTTTATATATTTCTAGGTAACACAGCCGTGTACTAACAGGTCAGACGGTGTGTATTAACACCACGTATATAAAGATTTTGCAGGCACGCAGAACGCACAGTACAGGTGCCAAATAAAATGCCTTTTTTTTTTATATTTCAAGGTAAAACAGCCGTGTACTA